>JAVJIF010012974.1:0-108983 GCA_038442645.1 Agave tequilana | reverse complement strand
TATTAAACTCTTGTCATTTGGAGTCATCTCCTTTTTCTTCCGTCAGCTACAAAGCGTTACATTCTTGAGTTTCAAAGAACAGTCAGACTGTTTCTTCTTTCAGTTACAAGGCATTAAAACTATACTAAAATCTTAGCATTATAACTAGTTCTCTCCTTCAGCATCATTCACTGGTCAATTCAAAAAAATATTTATTATAAATTAATTAGATTTCTTTCTTACTGCCATTTGGTTGTCCATTTTATTTCTTATATTTTTAATTATTCCTTTTTACAAAAGTCAAGTTTTATTTTGATTGAGACCTCCTATTAATAAATCCCATTGTTTATCGCTCGCTCAAGCCTCAACAACGGATTGGCTTTTCCATAAGGCATTTAAGCTAGTATAAGAAATATTATATATCAGGTTACATATTTACATATATACTTTGTTGGCCCAAGGTTACAATCAACCCATGTTTAGTGTATTTTGATGATTACAAAACATATTAGTTATTGGTACTAATATAAATTGTTGTTTAAGTGGTTTTCAGGTTTATATATTAAAGAGTGAATTCTTCCCTAAAGGAAGGTGTATTGGACTCAAGACAAGTCAAATTGGGCTCAAATTGCAATATTGAAGATCAAGAGAAGATAGCTCAAGTTGAAGTCTTGAAGACCATTGTAGTTTGTAAGTTTAGTTTTGTAAAGATAGAATATGAAATTTGGCTCTAGGATTTGCACACACATTTGTTTTGTATGTTTCTATGTTTTCAAAATATTTATTTCTAGGTTTATGCCTTAGTTTATACATACATGTACCCAAAGCTTTACATCTTCAAAAACTTGTTTAAATACATGTATATAAACTATTTTCAGTATAAACTTAGCTTCAGATTTTTAAAGATTTTATACAAAATTTTCTATCTTAAATCTGCCCAGAAAAACAGTTTTCCAGGCAGACCGGTCGACCGCCCAGTCGACCGGCTGCTGTGCCCAGACATGCACAGGCTGTGCATGTCTGTCGGTCGACCGGACCTACATACCGGTCGACCGAAATTAGATGTTTGCTCTCTGTATCTTTCCGTCGACTGGGTCGGTCGACCGGTAGAAGGAAACTGTGTTTCCTTTCTTGAGATCGGTCGACTGGCAGTCGACCGGAGCCATAACGGCTCTTTGCCAGCAGGGTCCCGGTCGACCGGCAGTCGACCGGTAGGCCTGCAACACCTCCAACGGCTCTTTCCTCTTTGGGCTGTTCTGAAAAACTGTTTTATTTTCTGTTTTAACAGACTTTTTAGAGGGTTGTTGGGGTGCTTTTGCAGGTGATATTAGCTGGAAAATCAGAGTTTTTAACCTATTCTCTCCCTATAAATAGTGGGAAATAGGCCTTAGTTATTTACCAAGAAAATACAAGTTTTCATTGTTTTTCAAGAGAAAGAGAAAAATAGTTTAAAGCTTTCATTTCCATTCTTTCAAATTGGTTTTTCAGTTGTTGTTTGATCTCTAATATCACTCTACAACTGAAGCTTTTCTCACCACACTTCATAGAGCCAAAATTTCATATTCTTTCTATAGGGAAGTTGTAAAAGAGTGAGAGTGTTTGTAAAAGAGTGTTGTGGTCTAGTTAAAGATCACTATTTGTAATTCTTGTTCTTGTGGAGACAAGCTCCTCGGTGGAGTTTCTTTGTAAGGTGAAGCTACGGGCTTGAGGTCTTTGGAGGCCTAACTTGTACGGGATCCTAAGGGGATAGTGGAAACCCTTCACGGAGGTGAAGGCGGGGACTAGAGCTACGGGCTCGAACCTCGAAACAAATCACTTTGTTTGCGATTGCTTTTGTGTCATCTTGCCTAATTCTCTCTTGCTTTACTTGCTTTCAATTTATTGCTTGAGAACTAACATTTTATTTGTGCAATCCTTACTTGTTTACTTTTCTTGCTATATTACTTGTGTGCATTTCATCATCGCATTCCATACTTGGAATTGTTCGATCACACCTCAATACAACACGGTTGCATTGCGCACCTCTAACCCATTTAAGGAGAATTGGGAGGAAGGAGTTCAGAACCTCGCAAGGGGTATTCGGCTCTTAGTCGTGTTTTGAGAGATCGTTGCATCACTCACTTAAGTAAAATTTAAAAAGAGCATTAGATTAGCAATTACACCTATTCACCCCCCCCTAGGTGTATTTCAATTGGTATCAGAGCCTGGACTCTAGGATTTGGCTTAACAACCTTAGAGAGATCCTCATATTGCTAATCATTTCATTCATTTCCACATAGTAAACATGGCCGATGGTATTAAGACACCCCCTAAGTTTGATGGACTTAACTTTCCCATATGGAAGGTTAAGATGACTGTTTTCTTGCAATCTCTAGGTAGCCGAGTTGCAAAGGCCGTGACTAACAATTTAGTGCCCCCGATGGTGATGAATCTACTTGGTCCGAATTGAGACCAAGGAGTTTGATGCCAATGCTAGGGCTCATTATGCACTCCTATAAGCCCTCAATGATGATGACATAGCTAGAGTCATCCATTGCAAATCCGCCTATGAGATTTGGACCCATTTGCTAGTAACACATGAGGGGACATCACAATGAAGAGGGCCAAGATAGACCTTCTTCGGTCCCAATATGAAAATTTTTTGCATGCAAGAGAATGAAACCATAGATGATATGGTTACTAAGTTTACAAAGATTACTAATGGTCTTGCTTCTCTAGGTGAAGAAATCAACAATGATCAAAGGTGAGAAAGATCATCCGGGCTCTTCCTCCATCATGGGAAGTGAAAGCTACAACATTGAAGGAACTCAATGATAAAGATGAGATTGAGCTCATTGGACTCATTGGGAACTTGAAGACCCATGAAATGGAGAGAAAGGCAAGGGAGGACATGGCACCTACCAAAAAGAAGACCATTGCCTTCAAAGTCATGCTACTTACTCCGACGAAGATGATGAAGAAGAAGATGACGAGGAGCTCTCACTTCTAGTCAAAAACGTCCGGAGGATGTACA
This sequence comes from Agave tequilana, assembly GCA_038442645.1. NCBI lineage: Eukaryota > Viridiplantae > Streptophyta > Magnoliopsida > Asparagales > Asparagaceae > Agave > Agave tequilana. The sequence goes on along the minus strand of JAVJIF010012974.1, from coordinate 105,991 downwards.
ACAAGGCAAAGTTCCAAGGACGGAGGAGATGGCAAGGAGGCAAGGAAGAAAGGAAGATCATTTGCTTTAATTGCCAAAGCCGGGACACATAGTAGCGGAGTGTCCGGACCAAGTGAAGCCATCTTCATCCAAGAAGCCATACAAGAAGAAGGCTATGAAAGCAACATGGATGACGAAAGTGAATCCGAGGAGGAGATCGACACCGCCAATATGTGCTTCATGGCAAATGAGAGCACAAGCAAGGTAACCCCCTCAACTCCTTTTGATGAAGATTTATCCATGGATGAGTTAAGTGAAGCATTTATGGAACTTTCTCAAAATTATGATTTCATGAAGAAGAAATATTTAAAAATGAAAAAGGATAATGAATCTCTTAATATTCAAATTGTAAATCTTTCTAAAGAAAATAATGATTTGCATTCTTCTTTAGTTTCCACTAAAATGATTTTGAAAAATATAAGATTGCTTGTAAAGGAAAGACCCCATTTGTAGATTCTAATGAGATTGTCATGCTTAAGGAAAGATTAGACTCATTAGATGTTTGTTTTGAAAAGTGTAGTGAGTTTGATAAGAAGAAGATGGAGAATATGTTTCCTAAGAAACAAGTCCCAAGAAAAATGCTCATGCTCATGTTCATGTTCATGCTACACAACCTAAACAACATGGCAAACCCCAAAAGCATGCTCACACTACTACACATACACATCATGCATTCATGTATAGAAAAGTGTACACATGTTCACATTGTGGACGGAAAGGACACTTAGCTAATTTTTGCTATGATAGACTAAGTGCATCATCTCATAATGTTTGGGTTCGTAACACTAACTTTCAAGGACCCAAGAAAGTTTGGGTACCAAAATCAACTATTATTTTAAATGATGTAGGTACTTTCCAAAGCCCAACGACGTAGAGGTTTGTGGTATCTTGATAGCGGTTGCTCAAGGCACATGACTTGGGACATCAACAACTTTGCAACCCTATCAAGATATCATGAAGGTGGCACCGTCACCTTCGGAGATGACGCCAAGGGTAAAATCATCGGTATTGGTAATGTAAAACTTGGCACCTCTCCTTTAATTGAAAATGTAGTTTTAGTTGATGGCCTCAAGCATAATCTCTTGAGTGTTAGTCAACTTTGTGATAAAGGTTTTGATGTTGTTTTTGATAATGTTTCTTGTAAAGTGATTGATAGAACTTCTAATGTTTGTGTATTTCCGGTTTTCGTGAAAGCAATGTTTATATGATTGATATGTTAAATATGTCTTGTAATATAACATGTTTAAAAGCCCTCGATGACGACTCTTGGTTGTGGCATAGGAGATTAGGCCACGTTTCATTTGACCATATTTCTAGGCTTAACTCTAAGGAAATGGTGAAGGGTATTCCTTCATTGAACTTTGAAAAGGACCGAGTTTGTGACGCATGTCAATTTGGGAAACAAACTAAGTCCTCATTCAAATCAATTAAGGATATCATGTCATCACGTCCATTGGAGCTAATCCACATGGATTTATTTGGCCCAACTCAAACCAAAAGTTTAAGTGGGAGTAGATTTGCTTATGTTTTAGTAGATGATTTTCGCGTTTCACTTGGGTTTATTTTCTTGAACATAAAAGTCAAACCTTTTCACATTTTCAAGCCTTTAAGAAAAGAGTTGAAAAGGAAAATGACTCCTCAATAATTAAAATAAGAAGTGATAGAGGAGGTGAGTTCATTAACCTTCCCTTTACCACTTTTTGTGAGGAACATGGAATAAAACATGAACTTTCTTGTCCTAGAACTCCACAACAAAATGGAGTAGTTGAGCGGAAAAATCGTACTTTACAAGAGATGGCTAGGACAATGTTAAATGAATATGGTCTACCACATTATTTGTGGGCCGAGGCCGTTCATACTTCATGTTACATTGCAAATCGTGTTTTCCTATGTAAAAATACTACTAAGACTTCTTATGAGATGTATTTTTCTAGAAAACCTAATGTTTCTTATTTCAAAGTGTTTGGTTGCAAATGTTTTGTTTTAAATACAAATATTAATTTGGGAAAATTTGATGCAAAAGCATATGAGGCTATTTTTGTAGGTTACTCAAGTACTAGTAAGGCTTATAGAGTCTTCAATAGGTCAACTTTGACTATTGAGGAATCTATTCATGTTAAATTTGAGGAATCTAACAAGTTTGTTAAGAATTGTGTAGAAATTGATGCTTTAGATGAAGGTTTGGAGAAAGTGACCTTGGAGGATGCTTCTACCATGGGAGACAAGCCAAAGGATGGTGATGGAAGTGAAGCCAAAGTGGAAGAGGCTCAAGGAAATAAACATCAAGCAAATGAAGAGGAGCCCTCTCAACCACTACCAAAGGATTGGAGGTTCAATCCTCATCATCCCAAGAACCTCGTCATAGGTGAAGTATCAAAAGGGGTAACCACTCGCTCTAAGATTCAAGATTTTTGTGGTAATTTTGCTTTTATTTCACACATAGAACCTAAAAATGTCCTCGAGGCCGAGGCCGATTCATATTGGTTGCTAGCTATGCAAGAGGAGCTCAATCAATTTGAGCGCAACCAAGTTTGGCACCTTGTTCCTAGGCCCCAAGATAGACCAACTATTGGCACTAAATGGATCTTTAGAACAAGTTGGATGAATCGGGTAATGTAGTTAGAAACAAGGCTAGGTTAGTTGCCCAAGGTTACACTCAAATCGAGGAATCGATTTTGAAGAAACCTTTGCACCCGTAGCACGGCTCGAAGCCATACGGATGACCTTAGCATATGCCTCATTTAAAGATTTTAAGCTATTTCAAATGGATGTAAAGAGTGCTTTTCTTAATGGTTATATTGATGAGGAGGTGTATGTTGAACAACCCCCCGGGTTTGTTGATCCTACACACCCTAATTATGTTTATAAATTAGATAAAGCACTATATGGTTTAAAACAAGCCCCTAGGGCTTGGTATGAAAGATTGTCTTCATTTTTGATTTCAAATGATTTTAAGAAAGGAAAAGTTGATAAAACATTATTTACCAACATATAGATCTAGATATCCTCATAGTTCAAATTTATGTTGATGACATTATTTTTGGATCTACTAATGTTTCACTTTGCAAGAATTTTGAATCATGCATGAAAAAGGAATTTGAGATGTCTATGATGGGGGAGCTCAACTTCTTCCTTGGACTTCAAATCAAGCAACGTAGTGATGGGACATTCATCAACCAAGCCAAGTACACCAAAGAACTCATCAAGAGGTTCAGGCTTGAAGGATCCAAAGTAGCAAAGACTCCCATGGCAACCACTACGAAACTTGACAAGGATGAACAAGGTAAGGATGTAGACATCAAATTATTTCGTAGCATGATTGGTAGTTTACTCTATCTTACGGCTAGTAGGCCGGATATAATGTTTTCCGTATGTTTATGTGCACGTTTTCAATCATGTCCTAAGGAATCACACTTAATAGCGGTAAAACGCATAATTAGGTATCTTAGGGGCACAATTGATTTAGGTTTGTGGTATCCGAAAACTAACCATTTACCATGACTAGTTATTCGGATGCCGACTATGCCGGTTGTAGGGTAGATAGGAAGAGCACAAGTGGCACTTGCCAATTCTTGGGCAATTGTCTTGTATCTTGGTCTTCCAAAAAGCAAAATAGTGTAGCCCTTTCAACCGCCGAGGCGGAGTATGTAGCAGCCGGAGCTTGTTGTGCACAAGTACTTTGGATGAAACATACTCTTCTCGATTTTGATTTACATTTTGATCATGTTAAGATTTATTGTGATAATACTAGTGCTATTCACATGACCAAAAATGCTAATCAACATAGTAAAACCAAACATATAGACATTAGATATCATTTTCTTAGAGATCACTTTGAAAAAGGTGACATATATATTGATTTTGTTTCCACAGATTTTCAACTTGCAGATATTTTCACAAAACCTTTAGATTATGCAAGATTTTCATTTATTTGTGGTGAATTGAATGTATGTAAGATTGATACTTAAAATATCTTAGTTTGTTTTGTTTTGGTTTCTAATATGTTTGTTTTGTTTTGTCTTAAATTTTTTTTTAAACCCTTTTTGATGTATGACAAAAAGGGGGAGAAAATATAAGGGAGAAAATATATGGAGAAAATATATGGAGAAAAATATGTTGTTTGTTTTAAATTTGTTATTCCTTATGATAGTTTATTTTTTTTGGTGATGATATTTTCCAATGCTTTATGTATGTTTACATAATGTTCATATTCATGTTAAATACATAGCATTGTTTAAGGGGGAGCTTTCCAAGCTTTTTCTTCTTTTATTTGTTTAATAACTCATATGCTTTGTCATCATCAAAAAGGGGGAGATTGTTGGCCCAAGGTTACAATCAACCCATGTTTAGTGTATTTTGATGATTACATAACATATTAGTTATTGGTACTAATATAAATTGTTGTTTAAGTGTGTTTCAGGTTTATATATTAAGAGATGAATTCTTCCCTAAAGGAAGGTGTATTGGACTCAAGACAAGTCAAATTGGGCTCAAATTGCAATATTAAAGATCAAGAGAAGATAGCTCAAGTTGAAGTCTTGAAGACCATTGTAGTTTGTAAGTTTAGTTTTGTAAAGATAGAATATGTGAAATTTGGCTCTAGGATTTGCACACACATTTGTTTTGTATGTTTCTATGTTTTCAAAATATTTATTTCTAGGTTTATGCCTTAGTTTATACATACATGTACCCAAAGTTTTACATCTTCAAAAACTTGTTTAAATACATGTATATAAACTATTTTCAGCATAAAACTTAGCTTCAGATTTTTAAGATTTTATACAAAATTTTCTATCTTAAAATCTGCCCAGAAAAACAGTTTTCCAGGCAGACCGGTCGACCGGCCCAGTCGACCGGCTGCTGTGCCCAGACATGCACAGGCTGTGCATGTCTGTCGGTCGACCGGACCTACATACCGGTCGACCGAAATTAGATGTTTGCTCTCTGTATCTTTCCGGTCGACTGGGTCGGTCGACCGGTAGAAGGAAACTGTGTTTCCTTTCTTGAGATCGGTCGACTGGCAGTCGACCGGAGCCATAACGGCTCTTTTGCCAGCAGGGTCCCGGTCGACCGGCAGTCGACCGGTAGGCCTGCAACACCTCCAACGGCTCTTTCCTCTTTGGGCTGTTCTGAAAAACTGTTTTATTTTTCTGTTTTAACAGACTTTTTAGAGGGTTGTTGGGGTGCTTTTGCAGGTGATATTAGCTGGAAAAATCAGAGTTTTTAACCTATTCTCTCCCTAAATAAAATAGGCCTTAGTTATTTACCAAGAAATACAAGTTTTCATTATTTTTCAAGAGAAAGAGAAAAATAGTTTAAAGCTTTCATTTCCATTCTTTCAAATTGGTTTTTCAGTTGTTGTTTGATCTCTAATATCACTCTACAACTGAAGCTTTTCTCACCACACTTCATAGAGCCAAAATTTCATATTCTTTCTATAGGTGAAGTTGTAAAAGAGTGAGAGTGTTTGTAAAAGAGTGTTGTGGTCTAGTTAAAGATCACTATTTGTAATTCTTGTTCTTGTGGAGACAAGCTCCTCGGTGGAGTTTCTTTGTAAGGTGAAGCTACGGGCTTGAGGTCTTTGGAGGCCTAACTTGTACGGGATCCTAAGGGGATAGTGGAAACCCTTCACGGAGGTGAAGGCGGGGACTAGAGCTACGGGCTCGAACCTCGAAACAAATCACTTTGTTTGCGATTGCTTTTGTGTCATCTTGCCTAATTCTCTCTTGCTTTACTTGCTTTCAATTATTGCTTGAGAACTAACATTTTATTTGTGCAATCCTTACTTGTTTACTTTTCTTGCTATATTACTTGTGTGCATTTCATCATCGCATTCCATACTTGGAATTGTTCGATCACACCTCAATACAACACGGTTGCATTGCGCACCTCTAACCCATTTAAGGGGAATTGGGAGGAAGGAGTTCAGAACCTCGCAAGGGGTATTCGGCTCTTAGTCGTGTTTTGAGAGATCGTTGCATCACTCACTTAAGTAAAATTTAAAAAGAGCATTAGATTAGCAATTACACCTATTCACCCCCCCTCTAGGTGTATTTCATACTTTTGTGTAAACCTCTACTTTCGGTCTCAAAAGACCTTGCGCATGATTGAAATTGTACATACATAAATACATACCAATATTTTCAAGGTTCATGACCTTGCACATGAATTCAAATCGTTAAGTTAGGTTTTGGCTAATTCTAAAAAAATCAAACTAGCTCATTCTAGTTTCGGCATGTTCTTTGAAGTTTGTTCATGTATTGCTAGTATTAAGCGTAAATGAAGGGTACTTGGTAGTTGTATAAAGTATATAATGTTAGGATTATGATGTGAATACGTCGTGAAAATTGATTAATGTCGGATAGTTTTCTTTTCTGAATCTGTTTTGAGTCCGAGTTGGATTCAAGTTTCCTTTATTCTGATTGAATGTGTTTTGAGTCAGAGTTGGATTCATGTTTCCTTTATTCTAATTGAAGGAGTTTGTTTAGGACTAGGAGAGTTTTATGCTCTATAAATAACCCTTAGGGGTGGCCTTCAATGTATTCCATGAGAATCCCATGAATTTGTAATTCCTAAGGGTGTAATTCATCTAGGTGAGAATTCATGAGAGAAGCTTAGCCACAAGGGTTCATTGTTCTTGGCGGCCATCAAAGACTTGTAACTTCTCAGTGTGAGGTGTAAGTAATTCTTATTGTACTCTCCCAAAGTTTTAATAAAGTTTCTCCCCCCTTCTCCCGTGGACGTACACATGATCTGTTTGATCGGTGGAACCACGTTATATTGTGCGTTGGTTTTCTATCTACTTTGGAATATCTTCTACTTCTCTTCTTCAAGTAGCCTTAATAGATCCTATGGTTTGTTTTCGCTGTGCTGCCCCAGTCGATCCGGTTGTGGGGGCGTCCTCCCTTGAAATCATAACAATTAGTATCAGAGCATATAGATTGTTTACCAACAATTGGTATCAGAGCAAGTTCAATGTGAAGATGTCTGCGATCAAGTTCGATATTCAGAAGTTTGATGGCGTCATCAATTTCAGTAGGTGGCATATTAGGATGAACGCCATCCTTACCCAGAGCGGGTTGAAGAAAGCACTACTCGGGATGGAGAAAAACCTCAAGACATGAAGGAAGAAACTTGGCTGGAGTTGGATGAGAAAGTCTTGATAGCTATTCAGTTTTGCTTGGCGGATGAAGTGTTGGATGAGTTTTCTACGGAGAAAACAGCGTCCTCGCTGTGGAGCAACTTCAGGACCACTATCTGAAGAAGTAGTTGGTGAATCGGTTGATTCTGAAGCATCGTCTCTTTATTCTCCGCATGCATGAAGTTACACCTATTAAGTCTCACATTGTAGAATTTTACTCTATTATCAATTATCTAAATAAGATAGAGGTTAGATAGAAGATGATGATCGAACACTTATATTACTGTGTTCTTTACCTTCTTCATATAAGAGCTTCAGGAAAGCTATCATTTAGGCAAGTCAACAATCAAGGTCAATGAGATCAAGGAGCATTTGCTCAATAAGGACAAAATTGACACCCAGATGACAGGTGAGTCTCATCATGATGATTCTGGGCAAATTCATTATTCAAGGAGAAGAGTAATAATGAAAGTTTCACGGGTAACTCAAAACACAAGAATTTGACGTGCAACTATTGTCACAAGAAGCGGCACATTAGATTTAAGTGTTGGCTTCGAAAGAAGAAACAACCAGATGCTAATATCATTGAACTAGTTGAATGAAGAATAGTGCGACGTTCTATCTGTTATAGACAGACTAGTTGGTAACAAAGATAGATGGGTCATAGATTCTGGATGTTTGATTAGTCACATATATTGCATATATATTGTCACCTTACCATACTTTTTAGCTAATAAATCCTATTAATAAGTCTTCTTCTTCTTTGTTTAATGTAGGCCTAATTGCTAAAAGAAAGGAAAGAGAAATAAGCCCAAAAGCCCACCAAATTCTGATTTAATTCAGAATAAATTCGAAATCAAGGAATCAGGGCAAAATCTTGGCATATCAGAGAGGTTGAAAACCGGTTGAGAAGAATCCTCCCTGAATCAAGCGGTTGAAGCCAACAATCAAAGGCTGTTTCGTCAAATCCTGAAGCTGCAATGAGAAAACCAGAAGAAGATATGGGCAAATCACAAAACTAGAGCATTCCACCAATTGGGTGTGGCCACATGGCCACACCAGGGCCGCGGAAACGCGGCCCTAGCCGCGTTTTCGCAGCTTGTTGAAGTCAGTTGGGGGAGCGTTTGCTCCCTCAATCTTCCCGGGATCTTCCCCCTCTGGTTTTTCCCTATAAATACCAGTTTCAACAGAGGAAAAAGGACCGAAGACTAGGATTAGAAATTTGTTTATACTTTAAGGTTTAGGCTCTTTGTTAGGTAGTGCAAAAGTTGTATTTTTAATTTGTAATTTGTAGTTCAGCACAAATACTTGTGATAGAGAGGAACTGAGTGCTTGTACTTGAAGATTGAAGTGACATCAATACAAGAATCGAGCTACTTTTTCTTCCACTCATTTACGGTATGTTTTGCGTTATTTACTTGCACTTTTATTTGTCTTCTATGAGTAGCTAGATCGGTTTTCTGGGCTCACTGTTGTACCTCTCTCCAATTCTTCTTCTCTTCTGATTTTAATGAAAAAGACCCAATGAATCATTTGCATGCCTAACTTAAAGCCTTTCTTCTTGAAAGTGTTCTTGAAGGCACATGAGGGTGGGTTGGATTTTTAAACTCTTACTTCTTTTAAGAACGTTTCTTGAACTGTTTTTATTTCATACTAGCTTCTTCGCGCTTGATGATCTAACATTCGATTCAAAACGATTTCTTAAAGAAAAGAGTGAACTCTTCCAACCATCTTATGTGCTTTACTTCAACTTTCTAAAATCAACTTTAAGTTTTGCCTATGATCAAGTTGAGGCACTTAGGATTTCAATAGAAGAATAAACTGTTGAGTAGTGAGATAGTGAGCCCAGATTTTCTTCCTTATTATAATTAACAAAACAATTTTCGAGCTTTTTAAATCACCTTCTCCAAAGCCTTCTCTAAAGTTGTAATTTCTCTTTTAATCATCTCCTTCTTTCCATTCTCTTTTCAATTAAAAAAACGAGCACAATTCTTTGTTATTAAACGAATCACCGAAAAGTTTTCATCGCATTCCTCCTCGTGGACACGACCCGTTAGCCACAAGCTACATGGTAAATTCTTAACTCTTTGATTGTTATTTTATTTTACAATCAATTTTTGGCGCCGTTGCCGGGGAGGGAACGGTGTATTTGTTTTTTAACAAGTTTTGTGTGTTGTTTTAGGGACTTGAAAAAATTCAGATCTAGCATTCAAGCTTTGCAAGAGAAGACTTGCAAATTCTGTGCCCCTACTCTCGAAAGTAGGAAACAGAATTTCAAGAAATTGCTTTGCAAAAGTTTAAAATTTCATTGGACTACTAAAACTCTTTTTTGCAGGACATATTGCTCGCAAAAAAATAAGTTTTTGTACGTTATATTCTTACTATTTCTGCTATCCACCATCCCTGTTTTAATCCAACAGTAATTTGAGTGATTGTTAATTGCTTAAAAAACGTTTAGACTTGCATTCTAGGCATTTGTCTAATTACGTTTTTTTTTTTTTACAATTACTGTTGAAGATAGCTGGAGACAAGGTATGTATGCATAGCATATAGTTTAGGAAACATTCTTGAGTGATATTTGCTTTTGAATGCTACTTTTCTATATCTTGCACACTTTGCACAAATCAATTCTAAGGACAAAATCCAAGTCAAGATAAGGTGGGGAAGTCATTACCCTTCCTTAGCCCACAAACCATCTCCAAGCACGCACAATCTAAGCCTAAGTAAAATCTAATAGACGTTGACCTTAGGGACATCTCGACTCATTAGGAGATTATCCTAAGGGGGAAAAGTGTTGGAATTTGACTCCTGCCAAATCAGTGTCTAGGAAGGGGATTAAGGGCCGAAAGCCCGAAGGTTGGTGGTTACTTAATTAAGGAACGTCTTTGAGGATAACCTCCCACCAATCTTGCCTGACCTGGCTGATTAGCTTGTGGTCAAAGTCTACATTATACCTCCTGTGGACAATCAACCAGTTAGGAGTTGTCTAGGGGAGGAAGGAAGCTAAAATGACAAAACAATTGCCTCCCCACTGTGCCCTATAAAGAGGACCCATTGGAATGATGGGAAGAAAGCTAGAGGGATAGACCGAAAAAGATCTAGGTGTGGGAGAAACTTGATGTTGTACATATTTCTGTATAATATATGCACCTCTTTTACATTTCATTTCATGCATATATACATTTCTTTCATACATTGGGGACAATACATGAGATAAGTGTAGGGGAGGGTTCTAACATGATGACTAATATAACTTGAAAAAAAAATTGTATATATATATAAAAAAAAACTTTTTGAAAGGTAAGAACAATATTTTGATATATTTTTGTAAGAAATTAAGTCAATTTTAAGGAATAGGAAAATCATAATTAGGATTTCTACACTTGCTCAAATAAGATGACTTGTTTGATTTTTAGGGTTAGGAAGAAAATTTGTGAAAGTAATTTAGTCTTGATATTTACCTTGATGAAATATGCACACTAAATACACTTACACACTTAGGGTTTAAAAACAAAGATTCTTATGCCTTATAAAAAAAAAGTATATATGTATGAAAAAAAGAAAAGAAAAAAATAATAAACTAATCTAATTATTGATTAGCTAGGTGCTTTGGCCTAAGCAAGCCTTGGTATTTATGCAAAAGATAATTAGATAAGTTTGAAATATATATATATATATATATATATATATATATATTGTTGGCCCAATGGCCTTCCACTCTAGTTTTGATGATGATCAACACTCATGTAGTTATGTTTACTAATATTCTTGTGTTTCTAAGTTTCAGATCATTAACAGGATATTAGTTGGTGATTAGCTTCAACAAGATGATTAGAAGCTATTCATGATGATTCCGGTGCCAAAGCTTAAAGATCATACCTTTGCACTTGGAGAATCACGGAGTTTGGACCGAGTCTACTTGAAGATGAAGATCGTCAAGAAGACTTAGGTATCTAGTTTAGATAGAGTTTTAGATCCATTTGTAAAGCTTAGTTTAGTTGATATGCTCAAGTGCACAAAACACACACGTTTCATGATTTGGTTTTTGGTTTTCATGAAGAATAGATCAAAACAAGTTTACATATGTTATATGTATAGTAGATGTTCTCTATTTATACATACATGCTTTAACTTGGTAAACAACTTATTTTGACTATCCTATTCATGCTTTGGAAAAATCAAGTTTGATAAAAATACAAGTTTTGTTTTTGATAAAATTGGCAAGACACAAAAATGAATTGATATGATTGATATATGTCTTGAAATTTTTTATCACATGTTTATGTTTCAACATAAAATGATAAAACAATTTTTATGGTATTTTTAAAAGTATTAAAAGATTTTTTAGAAAATATTTTTCCAAATTTTTCTGACCTGGACTGTGCTGACAGGCTGGTCGGTCGACCGGGACGGTCGACCGCACCAAAGGGCCGGTCGACCGATCCGGTCGACCGACGTGCACGGACGTGCACGTCTGTTAGGCACAGAGCCGGTCGACCGGGTCGGTCGACCGAGTTGAGAGCTCTGCTCTCGGGAATTTTCGGTCGACCGGGCCGGTCGACCGATAGTGCCCAACGGTCATATTTTTGACCGTTGGCGGTCGACCGGGCCGGTCGACCGGTGGCTGTCAGAAATGCCACATCAGCCTAACGGCTAGTTTTGAATAGGGGCTATATAAACCCCATCTCTTTGGGGATTTTGGCCAAGTTTTTTCAAGAGGAAAAATACCTGTTTTCTGAAGTGTTTAAAAGTGTTTTAAAAGAGTTTTAAGTGCTAACAAGATTTATTCTTTGTGTTTTTGGGTTTTGGAAAAATCAAAGAAATTGGAATTTGGGATTTTTGTATTGGCTTTCATTCTTTATCTTTTACAAGAAATTTCTCAAGTGTTTTCTTTGAGTTCTTGTTTTCCAAAACACTTAGTTTCCACACTTGAGCCATATCTTCTATCCTAAACTATTAGGATCTTGTTTTTGTGGAAAAAGAAAAAGGAAAGAGGTTTGTGGTTGAAATATACCACTTGTTGTAAACCCTTGATTTCTTGAGTTGCTCCCTCTTTGGTAGAGGTGGAGATTGTTGTATTGGGTTATTGGTTTGCTCCCTCTTAGGTAGAGGTGGAGTTTGGTTGTGAGCCTCTTCGGTAGAGGTGTGTGGATTGGTTGTTGTATTGGCTACGGGCCTAACCCCTCGGTTGTGAGGAGGTTGTTGTTGAGAGAGGAGTTTGGTACTCCTAGAAGTTGTAAGAAATCCTCTTCGGTAGAGGTTCCCTCGGTGGGAGTTGAGATAGTGGAAATCCTACACGGTGGTGTAGGCGGGGATGTAGAGTTGGGTACTCGAACCTCGAAACAAATTTTTGTGTTAGCGTTTGATCCATTGTCTCTCTAACCCTTACTCTCTTTACTTTGTGCAAGCATCATTCGTTCATTGCATACATATCTTATACATTGCTTGTGTTGTGCATATTTCATATTGCCTTGCATTTATTCATATTGCTATTTATTCTTATATGCTTGGCTTGATTGTGTGTATTTTATATTGCTTGGATTGCTTGTGTGTGTGTGCCTAATTTGTACTCATCCGACAAGAGCTTCACATAGCACCTCAACCCATTTCAAGGGGAATCAAGAGGAGTTAGTCCAGAGCCTCGCAAGGGGAATTCGGCTACACTTGTTGTATTGTATCAAGTTTGTGCAACATTTGCATTAGCTTCCGCATTTAGCGCACTTAGTTTGCATTTAGTTTATTAGATTAGCACGTACACCTATTCACCCTCCCTCTAGGTGTTTTTCAATTGGTATCAGAGCTAGTGCTCCTGATACTTAGGCTTAACATCCTAGGAGTGATCCTTTGATTGCTAATCTTATTTGCATTTGTTTGCTTGTTTGCACACATATAGTTTACCATGGACTTCATGACCCCACCTAGCTATGACCCTTCCAACATTGATGTTTGGAAGTATAGGATGTCCATGTACTTAAAGACCCTAGGTTTGCATGTCTTCCTTGCCGCCACCAAGAGATGTTATCTTGGTGATTGCAATCATATAGGGGCCAATGCACAAGCCCTAGAGGCCATTAGAAGCACTTTATCTAAAGATTATCTTTTATGTGTTTCTAACTTTGATTCCGCTTTTGTAGTGTGGAACAAATTGACAACCACCAATACCTCCAAGCTTCAAGTCCAAATCCAAGAAGAGGAATCTAGTGGAGAATCCGATTCACAATGCTTCATGGTCCAAGGGAATGACTCCCTTGAGGTACATTCGGAATCCCACCTAGATAGTAATGATTGTGCTAGTTCTTCAAATGATTATGTTGATCCCCATGCTTTGAATGAAGAACTATCTATTGTGTGTAAAAAATTGATAGAAAAATATAAGATTTTGAAAAGAAAAGTCTAGAAATTGAAAAAGAAATAAGTGTTTGCATTCTAGACTTGATTGTGTTTTGCAAGAAAAGGTTGAGGTCTATAATAAGAGGGACTCATTAAAATCTCAACTTGATCTTGCACTTAATGAAAATGAATTTTAAAATCTAAAAATGATTGCCATGCTATTTTGAAGAAGAATGAAAATTTGACTTCAAAAATTGATTTTGTTTTAAAGGAGAATGTTGCTTTGAAAAATAAGATTATTTCTATTTCAAATGAGTTGAATGTTTGTCTAGATAAAAACAATATTTTACAAAATAAAATTGATGCACATGTTTGCCATGCTAGGGTAGTATCACACACTTCACCTATTGCATGCCACACTACTTCTTCTAAAATTAATGATGATATTTGTTTGATTAAGAAGAAGATTGATTGTTTGGGCTCCACTATGAGCCAATGTGCCATGAACCACACACATTTGGAAACTTTGTTTCGAAAGAAACAAGTTCCATCTATTATGCATGCACACCCTCCACGGCATACACATGCTCCTCACGAACACCATCACACCATGTATGCTCATGTGTACACATGTACACATTGTGGTCGAAAAGGCCATCTTACTAAATTTTGCTATGATCGTCTACATGTTGAAAATTTAGCCAAGAAATTTGTTTGGGTTAGAAATGAGACTAACCCCCATGGACCAATAAGAGATGGGTACAAAAGACCACCACCCCTAAAGTTTTTGATGTAGGTGTGGGCTCTCACATGACGTGAGAGTGATGACACCTTGGAGTGGATGCGTTCCGGACTTCATGAAAATCAAATTGGATGCATCACTTTCAAGGGAAGATTTGGTGGAGATGACCACCATGTTTTGGAGATAAGGAGAGTTGCTTCTTCGGTTTTGGTAACAATCCTTTACTCCCATTTATTGTTTACATGCTTTCAATGTCTTAATGTTTATAGCATGTTTTTTATGTCTATGGAGTAGTATGTTCATTCCATGTTTATTAGATTCTTGATATACATGTATAGTATTTGAGACACATATGCTTATATGAACCCATATTTAGTGTTCTCACTTTTGTTTAAGCTATAATGTACATCATGAATCTAATACATGTGAATTCACATAATAATCATGTTTTAGTTTTCCATGATGACTTTTATCATGATGATTTTTGTATTTGTTTTGATGCTTCTTGTTAAGATTACTTGTTTAGATGTTAGTTTTCATTAAGACTAGGAATTATACTTGTACATATAGTGGGCCACAAATAAATCTATATATGTTTGAGCTTGAATGCTTATTTGAACCCATTAGATGTGCTAGTATAGTCTAGTTTTGATGATCCATACATTTTAGACTTGTATTCATATTTTTGGATTTATATGAGTTTTGATTTCATGTATATGTTTATTTTGCCAAAACATTAAGATATACATGTATACCCCTTGAGTCATTTGCCTTTCATGCAAATCTATATATATGGACTCAAATTGTGTTTAGGGATATGTATGTATACTTATTGTGTTGACAATTCATACATATACCTTGAATTGAAAATTGTTATGAAAATTTTGTCTTTCGTGATTTTCAAGTTTTCATGTGTTCATGTTTAACTTCATGTATATGACCATCTTATCCAAACTATTGACTATACATGAGTATCCTTTTTGAGCCACGTGCCTTCATGCATATATCTTTGTGGACTCGTTATGTTTTGGATATGTATGTATACTTTAGTTTGTATTAGACATACATATGCCTTGAAGATTAGATAGTTTTAATGATTTTCATGTTTTAAGGAATAATTGAGCTTAATGAAAATATTTTTATGATTATGATATTCACACTTTATTTGTACACTCACATTTATTGCTTGCTCATGTTTTGTTTTCATGAGTCTTATTTATGCCTAATTGAACTTGAGTGTTTGATATGATGTGAATTTCATGTTTATGAAAAACAATTTTGTTTTATTCCTTGCTTGAAGGATTTCGTACTAGTTAACAAGTTTTCCATTTAACTAGTTACGATGTTCTTCACTTTGGTAGAGTTTTTCAAACTAAGCTATAATTTTCAAATCTATCTTTGAAAACCCCTACCTTCTAAGGGCGGTAGGATGGGAGATCAAGTTCATGTATGCCCTAAATTGAAAATCTTTAAAACTTGAATTATGATTGGGTGGTAGATAATATGATGTATACACTTGAACTTATTGTTATGTCAATTGGTATCATTGAACTCTTTCAATTGGTATCATTTTGATCTTCTTGTATACTCATATATGTTTTGTATGTATGTATGCTTTAAATTCCAAGTATATCAATTTCTATTGGTATCTATTTTTCATACATATATATGTTTGTGTTTATGCTAGTGCTTGAGTTTCAATTTTGTTTCAATTGACTACTTTTAAATTGGTATCAAGACTATGCATGATTTTAGTTTGTATTTCATAAAGGGGGAGAAAATTTGATTTTGTATTTCAATTGGTATTTGTACTCCCACTCTTTATGATTAAAAGTTGTTATTTTGAACATATTGATATTATCTTTTCATAAATATATGTGATCTTTTGTGCTTGATTTACACACGTATATCATATACTATATGTTTGCTTATCAAGATTTTGTTTTTTTTTAAAAAAAAAAAATATATTTGATATGAACTTGTGCTTTGTATTGCCTATATGCAAGGAGAGCTTAACATCTCTCTCACATATAGATTCATGTTGAGTGTATTGTGTATTGAGGAGCTTAACATCTCTTCTTTACATGGTACACGTGTGTAGGGGAGCTTCACATCTCCTCTTATGCATTACATAATATGTGTTATGTGAATTGGGGCTTGTCATCCCTTCTTCATGTAATGCATATGTGTAGGGAAGCTAACTTAGCGTCTTCCTCTTCATGAATGTATATAGCATATAACATATATTGATTCTTGTTTATTGGTATCAAGATGCTTCATTGACATATTTTTAATTGATATCATGTTTGTAGTCACCCCTTATTGATTTTGTTTTTTGTTTTAAACAAAAAGGGGGAGAACATTGTTTGTATTATTTTGATTGATAAAAAGGGGAGAAAGATTTTTACCCCTCATTTTATCTATGGTTTTGATTGTTTACCCCTTTGTTGATGATTGACAAAAAGGGGGAGAAGTATTTGTGTTTTATATGCATGCTTATGTTTTATATGCATATATTATGTTTTAATCTCAAGAATAGTAAGTTTGATTGATTTATAGAGTTTGCTTTGTAATTGGTATCTAGAGCATATTTTATGTTGAATATTCCATTGGTATCTAGAGCACCATGTTTATATGCATTTGTCATGCATTGCATATTATTGTTTATTTGTGTATGCATGAGTTAAGGGGGAGCTTCCTTGAAGCTTATCTTTAATCCATGCATATATAACTCCATGAGTTTTGTCATCATCAAAAAGGGGGAGATTGTTGGCCCAATGGCCTTCCACTCTAGTTTTGATGATGATCAACACTCATGTAGTTATGTTTACTAATATTCTTGTGTTTCTAAGTTTCAGATCATTAACAGGATATTAGTTGGTGATTAGCTTCAACAAGATGATTAGAAGCTATTCATGATGATTCCGGTGCCAAAGCTTAAAGATCATACCTTTGCACTTGGAGAATCACGGAGTTTGGACCGAGTCTACTTGAAGATGAAGATCGTCAAGAAGACTTAGGTATCTAGTTTAGATAGAGTTTTAGATCCATTTGTAAAGCTTAGTTTAGTTGATATGCTCAAGTGCACAAAACACACACGTTTCATGATTTGGTTTTTGGTTTTCATGAAGAATAGATCAAAACAAGTTTACATATGTTATATGTATAGTAGATGTTCTCTATTTATACATACATGCTTTAACTTGGTAAACAAACTTATTTTGACTATCCTATTCATGCTTTGGAAAAATCAAGTTTGATAAAAATACAAGTTTTGTTTTTGATAAAATTGGCAAGACACAAAAATGAATTGATATGATTGATATATGTCTTGAAATTTTTTATCACATGTTTATGTTTCAACATAAAATGATAAAACAATTTTTATGGTATTTTTAAAAGTATTAAAAGATTTTTTAGAAAATATTTTTCCAAATTTTTCTGACCTGGACTGTGCTGACAGGCTGGTCGGTCGACCGGGACGGTCGACCGCACCAAAGGGCCGGTCGACCGATCCGGTCGACCGACGTGCACGGACGTGCACGTCTGTTAGGCACAGAGCCGGTCGACCGGGTCGGTCGACCGAGTTGAGAGCTCTGCTCTCGGGAATTTTCGGTCGACCGGGCCGGTCGACCGATAGTGCCCAACGGTCATATTTTTGACCGTTGGCGGTCGACCGGGCCGGTCGACCGGTGGCTGTCAGAAATGCCACATCAGCCTAACGGCTAGTTTTGAATAGGGGCTATATAAACCCCATCTCTTTGGGGATTTTGGCCAAGTTTTTTCAAGAGGAAAAATACCTGTTTTCTGAAGTGTTTAAAAGTGTTTTAAAAGAGTTTTAAGTGCTAACAAGATTTATTCTTTGTGTTTTTGGGTTTTGGAAAAATCAAAGAAATTGGAATTTGGGATTTTTGTATTGGCTTTCATTCTTTATCTTTTACAAGAAATTTCCCAAGTGTTTTCTTTGAGTTCTTGTTTTCCAAAACACTTAGTTTCCACACTTGAGCCATATCTTCTATCCTAAACTATTAGGATCTTGTTTTTGTGGAAAAGAAAAAGGAAAGAGGTTTGTGGTTGAAATATACCACTTGTTGTAAACCCTTGATTTCTTGAGTTGCTCCCTCTTTGGTAGAGGTGGAGATTGTTGTATTGGGTTATTGGTTTGCTCCCTCTTAGGTAGAGGTGGAGTTTGGTTGTGAGCCTCTTCGGTAGAGGTGTGTGGATTGGTTGTTGTATTGGCTACGGGCCTAACCCCTCGGTTGTGAGGAGGTTGTTGTTGAGAGAGGAGTTTGGTACTCCTAGAAGTTGTAAGAAATCCTCTTCGGTAGAGGTTCCCTCGGTGGGAGTTGAGATAGTGGAAATCCTACACGGTGGTGTAGGCGGGGATGTAGAGTTGGGTACTCGAACCTCGAAACAAATCTTTGTGTTAGCGTTTGATCCATTGTCTCTCTAACCCTTACTCTCTTTACTTTGTGCAAGCATCATTCGTTCATTGCATACATATCTTATACATTGCTTGTGTTGTGCATATTTCATATTGCCTTGCATTTATTCATATTGCTATTCATTCTTATATGCTTGGCTTGATTGTGTGTATTTTATATTGCTTGGATTGCTTGTGTGTGTGTGCCTAATTTGTACTCATCCAACAAGAGCTTCACATAGCACCTCAACCCATTTCAAGGGGAATCAAGAGGAGTTAGTCCAGAGCCTCGCAAGGGGAATTCGGCTACACTTGTTGTATTGTATCAAGTTTGTGCAACATTTGCATTAGCTTCCGCATTTAGCGCACTTAGTTTGCATTTAGTTTATTAGATTAGCACTTACACCTATTCACCCCCCCTCTAGGTGTTTTTCATATATATATATATATATATATATATATATATATATATATATATATATATATATATATATATATATATATATATATATATATATATATATATATATATAAATCCTCTGATTAAGCTGGGTATTTGTGCCTCATGAAGCATAAGTATTCACGCCTAAAAGGGGAACATTTTATAAATAAAAACCTTGGTTTTGTGGCCTTGTCTGCTCGAGTGTTTAAGTCCTTAGGGGTGTTTTCTCACCTGGTGCCCTAAAACTGTCCGGTTTGGGTGTCACCGACTAAAGGCTCGTTACATGGGCAGATTAGAAAGCCTAATGGAATTGAGGAACAAATACTACCAAAAATAAATATAAATAAGGCATAGGAGTTAATGTTAAAAAACTCTTAGTCAACTTCACAGTCACGATGGTGCATACGACTCAGGGTAAATTAATAGACTAGATGAGAAAAACAATTTGACTCCTTACTTTGATTGATGACATGTTGTTGAATAGAGACTAAGTTTAGGAATGAAAATTTTGATATTCCTATAACTTACAGATTACTTAAACTCTCACAAATATACTTCAAATATTTTCTCTTTTCAAAATGCTTTTCAAAAAAAAACACTAACTTTTTTCTCTTTCATTATGGATTTTGTGGGTGCAATCCACTGAAAACCCTCACGAGACAAAACTCGTCCTCTAGGGTAACCTAGAGGTTTAACGGCTTGTTGCACATGCTCAGTGCAATCGAGTGACCTGCGAAAGTGGTCTAATAATTGATTAGAATTAGTCTGAGTTTTTGCTCGAGGGCGAGCAAAAGATAAGTGTGGGGGTGTGATTAGTCACATATATTGCATATACATTGTCACCTTACCATACTTTTTAGCTAATAAATCCTATTAATAAGTCTTCTTCTTCTTTGTTTAATGTAGGCCCAATCGCTAAAAGAAAGGAAAGAGAAACAAGCCCAAAAGCCCACCAAATTCTGATTTAATTCAGAATAAATTCGAAATCAAGGAATCAGGGCAAAATCTTGGCATATCAGAGAGGTTGAAAATCGGTTGAGAAGAATCCTCCCTGAATCAAGCGGTTGAAGGCAACAATCAAGGCTATTTCGTCAAATCCTGAAGCTGCAATGAGCAAACCAGCAGAAGATATGGGCAAATCACAAAACCAGAGCATTCCACCAATTGGGTGTGGCCACATGGCCACACCAGGGCCGCGAAAATGCGGCCCTAGCTGCATTTTCGCGGCTTGTTGAAGTCAGTTGGGGGAGCGTTTGCTCCCCCAATCTTCCCGGGATCTCCCCCCTCTGGTTTTTCCCTATAAATACCAGTTTCAACAGAGGAAAAAGGAGCGAAGATTAGGATTAGAATTTTGTTTATACTTTAAGGTTTAGGCTCTTTGTTAGGTAGTACAAAAGTTGTATTTTTGTTTTATAATTTCTAGTTCAGCACAAATACTTGTGATAGAGAGGAATTGAGTGCTTGTACTTGAAGATTGAAGTGACATCAATACAAGAATCGAGCTACTTTTTCTTTCACTCATTTACGGTATGTTTTACATTATTTACTTGCACTTTTATTTGTCTTCTATGAGTAGCTAGATCGATTTTTTGGGCTCACTGTTGTACCTCTCTCCAATTCTTCTTCTCTTCTGATTTTAATGAAAAAGACCCAATGAATCATTTGCATGCCTAACTTAAAGCCTTTCTTCTTGAAAGTGTTCTTGAAGGCACATGAGGGTGGGTTTGAATTTTTAAACTCTTACTTCTTTTAAGAACGTTTCTTGAACTGTTTTTATTTCATACTTGCTTCTTCGCGCTTGATGATTTAACATTCGATTCAAAACGATTTCTTAAAGAAAAGAGTGAACTCTTCCAACCATCTTATGTGCTTTACTTCAACTTTCTAAAATCAACTTTAAGTTTTGCCTATGATCAAGTTGAGGCACTTAGGATTTCAATAGAAGAATAAACTGTTGAGTAGTGAGATAGTGAGCCCAGATTTTCTTCCTTATTATAATCAACAAAACAATTTTCGAGCTTTTTAAATCACCTTCTCCAAAGCCTTCTCTAAAGTTGTAATTTCTCTTTTAATCATCTCCTTCTTTCCATTCTCTTTTCAATTAAAAAACGAGCACAATTCTTTGTTATTAAACGAATCGCCGAAAAGCTTTCATCGCATTCCTCCTCGTGGACACGACCCGTTAGCCACAAGCTACACGGTAAATTCTTAACTCTTTGATTGTTATTTTATTTTACAATTAATATTCACAGCATATCAGTTCCAATATGAAGATGTTCTCTTCACACACTTTGGTTTAAGGGGAAGAAGTCTTCATGGGGAATTCTACTACAAGCAAGGTGATTGGCGAAGGAACAATCCAGTTTCGGTCACATGATGGATGCATCACTACTCTTCAAGGCGTTCGTCATGTTTCCGAATCAAGGTACAATCTCATCTCTCTTGGAGCCCTACAAGGGGAAGGATTCTGTTTCAGTTCGAAATGTGATCTTATGAAAGTTTTCAAAGAAGCCCATGTGATGTTTCAAGCCGAACGTGTTGGCAATGTGTATGTGTTGCGGATTCGGAGGTTACGGTTGGTGTATTGCAGTTATCCTCGGCTTCAAAAGCTGTGATTGTGGAACAATCAGAGACTACGATGGATTCAAGCTCGGATGTTCAATTGTATTCCGAAGGGAGATTGGGATTAGGCGCGCAACAAGATAGTCCATATCGTTACTCCAATGGTAGAGCAAATTCTCATAGATCTTGTGTAGATGAAGGAGATCATTGGGTAATAAAGTTCAGGTTGGGCCTGAACTTATTCGACCTAATCAAGATGTGAACCCCATGAGGGGGTTATGGAGAAGAGGGAGTGAGATGAAGATGAAGTCAAGTTTGTTCAATTGTGCGTGGATGCGAGCACATGGAGCATGGTGGCTATTCTCGGACTTAAACATATTCAAGACAAGGATGAGATTGTTAGGATTATGACGTGAATACGTCGTGAAGTTTGATTAATGTCGGATTTGGTAGTTTCTTTTCTGAATCTGTTCTGAGTTCGAGTTGGATTCAAGTTTCTTTTATTCTGATTGAAGGTGTTCTGAGTCCGAGTTGGATTCAAGTTTTCTTTATTCTGATTAAAGGAGTTTGTTTAGGACTAGGAGAGTTCTATGGTTTATAAATAACCCCTTAGGGGTGGCCTTTAATTTATTCTATGAGAATCCCATGAATTTGTAATTTTTAAAGGTGTAATTCATCTAGGTGAGAAATTCGTGAGAGAAGCTTAGCCATAAGGGTTCGGTATTTTTGGCTGCCATCAAGGACTTGTAACTTCTCATCATTAGGTGTAAATAATTCTTATTGTACTCCCCTAAAGTTTTAATAAAGTTTCTCTCCCTTCTCTCGTGGACGTACACACGATCTGTTTAATCGGTGGAACCATGTTATATTGTGTGTTGGCTTTCTATCTACTTTGGAATATCTTTTCTTCTCTTCTTCATGTTGCCTTAGTAGATCCTATGGTTTGTTTCTGCTGTGCCACCCCAGTCGATCCGATCGTGGGAGCGCCCTCCCTTGAAATCACAACAATTGGTATCAGAGATACAGATTGTTTACTAACATATAACATTTTTACTGTTATGACGAATGCCAACAAACATAGAAATCGATTATAAGAAAGTATTTGAGAAAATAAAGAGCAAACGAAGAATACACAAATTTATGTGATTGGACATGAACGGTTGTGGTGGGATTTTTCGCCATAGAGATTGACGCCCCGATCAGATCTGCCAAGTAACACGCAAGAAGGAAAAATACCTTTCAGGTAAGGAGCACTGGTGTGGTGCCAACCAAAAATCCTCGGACGTGAGAACGAGTATTCTTGTTCAGAGAAAGCAAAAAATTGCTTTTGTGTGTGGTGTTTTTGGTGGTAATCAGAAGCGAACTCCTTCCCCGTTGGAGAAGAAGCAATATTAATATTTGATTGAGCTATTGATGCACATGTAGGTATTTTGGATCTCTGCAATCGTACGATTGGCACGTTGTGATTTTCTTATAACCGTCCAGATCATACAACTTGGTTATTGGGATTGTTATGCAGAATATCTGTCACTATTCATAACAATCCACATTGATATAGGGGCGTTGTAACGTTTGAACATGGGGATGATCTAGCAGTCATACTGAATCCGTGAATCGCGGGGATCGTGCCACTAAGATGTAACCAGCAAATTGGTCGAGCCTCCAGGAGAGTGACTCTGGACTGAATGTGGTCTCAGATGGAATTGTGAGAGTTTCTATGTGTCCGTGCTGGACTCAATGGAGGAGTCATTGATCGCTCGGTGTGTCTTTCGATAGGAGGACACGTGTCACGATATCGAGGCCATTACAGATGCCCCCGATTTCCTCCTTCCCAGAGTCAGCGATCGGGAAGGAGGGGAATCGGAACTGATTTGGGTTTTGTCGTTACTTCCACGTGTTTTAGCTGAGGGACATTGTGAATTGTCATGTGAGATCAGTGATTGAAACTGTGTTTGTGAGTTGATGTTCCGATAGGCCTTAGAGAGATCCTGTTAGATTGGAGTATCCTCAGAGAAAGTTTCCCATTAAAGACCGTCAGAGTGAAGTTAATATAAGCTATCAGAGAAAACCCAATTTAGGTTGCTGGAGCGTGCCATCAAGACGATCTTTATCTTTCAGGAGAGTCTCCGTATAGGTTTTACCCGTCAAGTTGAAGACCCTGGTATAAGCTGTCATAGTGAGCCGTCAAGATAATCTTCGTCTTTGAGGAGAATCTTCGTATAGGCTTTAGTCGTCAGGGTGAGGACCCAATATAGGCTGTCAGAGTGAGCCGTTAGGATGATCTCCGTATTTCAGGAGAGTCTCCATATAGGCTTTAGCCATCAGGGTGAAGACCCGACAAAGGCTGTCGGAGTGAGCCGTCAGGACAATCTCCCTCTCTTAGGAAAGTCTTCATATAGGCCATAACTGTCAGGGTGAGGACCCGATATAGGTTATCACAGTGAACTGTCAGGATGATCTCTGTCTTTCAGGAGAGTCTCTGTATAGGCTTAGCCGTCAGGATGAGGATCGGACATAAGCTGTCGAAATGAGCCATTCAGGAGGAGTTTCATTTTTCAGGAGAGTCTTCATATAGGCTTTAGCCGTCAGGGTGAGGACCCGCCACAGACTACTGAGTAGCCATCAGGAGGACTTCCGTCTTTGAGGATAGTCACTATATATGATCTAATCATCAAGATGAGGACCCACTATAGGCTATCAGAGTGAGCCGTGAAGAGGACTTCCGTCTTTCATGAGAGTCTTCGTGTAGGCTTGGCCGTCAGGGTAAGGATCCTCTATAGGCTGTCGGAGCAGCCGTCAGGAAGACTTCTGTTGCCGTTCTTCTTCTTCACAGGACCGAGTTAGCGAGCCTGTAATATCTCTATTTTTGAAATACAAGATTTAATAATGAATAATAATATTTTTAATTTATGTACATGTATTTTGTGTTAATTATTATTATGATTATTATTGGTAATTATTATTGTTATTGTTAAAATCTTTGTGTATTATTGTTATTAATAAGTAGTATTAAGTATTAATATTAGTATTATTTAGTGTTATATTATTATTATTGGTATATTGTTGTTGGTGTTATTATTATTATGGTTATGGTTGATTACTATTATTAATACTAGTATTATTAATATCATTATTGTTATTGTTATTTTATTACTGTTATTTTTCTTTCACCTTCTTTTTCTTTACCCTTTATCCCATGATCCATACCCATTAGTTCAAATCTATACCCATTAGCCCGTATCCATTATCCATGTTCCAATCCATTATCTAAATTCTCAAACCCATCAACCCAATAAACCTAAATCCATCAATCTTATATCCATTAGCCCCAGTAACCTATCCTATATAATCTTTTATCATCCTAACTTAACCCTAATTAATCCCTAATCTATTTCTTCTCCCCCATCTACAGCTGCTCCCCCCAACACACTGCCGCCGCACCACACCCAGCACCCCCGACTATTTGCCTCCTCTTCACGGTATCTTCATCACCATTCCTCCACACACGGCTGCCATGCCATCCCCCCATTTCCTTTGGCGGAGTGCGGGCCATCGCCCATGCCTCCACCTCCTCCCGGATCTTTCTGTTTGGTCAAGATCACACTCGGATCTACAACGCAGACCAAGCCCGGCCATGGAAGTATACATCCGTGCCTCCTTGCTCCTCCTCTTGGCCGAGATCACCCATGGGCAGCAACCCTATACGGCAAACCCCTCCACGACACAGCCATGTCGTACATCTCTCCCCTTAGCCGCATCAATATGGCCAAGCCATGCTACCCTTCTTTCAATAGCAGCCCCTTGTCGGAGCACGCAAACACGGATCACCCCCCTCCAACAGCAACCTGATCCCACTGGCCACCCCACCCCCAGGCCACCTCCTCCATGGCACACTTTACCTTGCCGCCATGGCCTTCTCCTCCCACCACATCCGAGATCCTCCTCGCGGCAGTCCGACGTCCTCCTGGAGAACCCAACGAGCCCCGCAGCACCCCGGCGAGCCCCGCAACACCCCTCGATCTCCATCGAGCCACCGACGGAGATCATTGTAGAGGTGCGGCCTTGTAGGTCTAAGAGTTCTTGAGGGAGCTAATTATAGAGGTGCAGCCTCGGCAAGCTAGTGTGCTTGCGTGTGTTGTTCTTGCGGGAACAAGTGAGGGACTTGTGGGTCTAAGAGTTCTTGAGGGAGTTCGTTGTAGGTGTTGTGACACCGAGTGATCTTGCGGGATCGTTATAGTGGAAATCCTTCATAGTGTTGAAGGCGGGGACGTAGAACAGTGGCTCGAACCTCGAAACATATCTTGTTGTTTGCGTTTGATCTACTATCTCTCAACTCTATCTCTCTTATATTTTGCATTTCTTTATATTGCACATATTCATATGCTAGATATAGCTTGTGGTTGCCCACACTTGTGTTGAACTAAGAGAGCTTCATATAGCACCTCAACTCTTAATTTAGAGGAATCTCGAGGAGTAGCTCCAGAGCCCTTCAGAGGGAATTTGGGCTCACTCTTGGTTACACATAGTGTGTTGCAATTGAGTTTTAAATTCTGCATCATTTATCATTAAATTAGCTAGTACACCTATTCACCCCCCCTCTAGGTGCATTTCAATTGGTATCAGAGTTTGGCGCTCTTAATTTGGTTCTAACAACCTTGGGTTAAATATTCTCATTATAGCTAATCACAGTATTTGTTTACACACACATATGGATTTCATGACACCTCCCTTGTTTGATATTCTTAACATCCAAACTTAGAAAGTTAATATATCTATGTACCTAAAAGCCCTAGGGATTCATGTTTATTTTGCCACCATTAAAGACTCTTATTTTTTAAATAACAAAAACCCTGAGGCTAATGCAAAAGCCCTTCTTGCTTTAAAATCTACCCTAAATGATGAATATTTATCTAGGATTTTTAACTTTGCTTCGGCTTTTGTAATATGGAACACCCTTGTCTCCCTTGGTGAACAAAAGTAATATTATATAGGGAGTGACTCGGATGATGGAAGTGATGCTTCCAACATATGCTTCATGGTCCAAGGGGATGACCTCCTTAAGGTAAATTCTGAATCCGAGTTAGAAGAAAATATTGACATGTCTTATGATGAGCTTGCATCTTTTTGTCAAAACTTCTTGAAAAATATGATTTATTAAAAATTAAAAATGATAAGTTGAAGAAGGAAAATACTTTTTTGTTAAAAGAAAATGATTCTTTTAAAAATAAATTTGAATGTGTTTAAAAAAAAATGAATTTTGAAAAAGAGAAAATTTTCTTGTTTTCAAAATTAAATGACATTTGTGAAAGAAACAATCCATTGAAGAATAAAATCATTTTGGTGAAAAAAGAAAATGAGATTGTTTTGGAAGAATATAACTCTTTGAAAAAGAAAATTATTTTAAAAGAAAAAGAAAACATTTCTAGAAGGTAAAAGATTGTTAATTCTCATGCTCATGTCTCTTCTTCTAAAATTAATAATGATATTTGCATTATGAAGAAGAACATTGATTGTTTGGGCTCCATTTTGAGCTAATGTGCATTTAATTACTCTAAATTGGAATCTATGGTTCGGAAGAAACAAGTTCCACACATTCATGCACATACCCCATGACATACATCACATGCACACCATGATCACACCCATTCTCATATGCATGCTAGAATGTATAAATTACACATTGTGACCGCAAAGGTCATCTTGCAAGATTTTGCTTTGATAGATTAAATTCTATAAATTTTACAAATAATAATGTTTGGGTTCTATTTGTTTCTAACCCCCGTGGACCCAAAAAGAAATGGGTACCAAAATTCTCACCACTTGTGTTTGATGTAGGTGTGGGCTCTCACAAAACGTGAGATGTTGGTTCTTTGATGGTGGATGCATGAGCTAGATGGACATACCAATTGATGCATCGCTATCAAGGATATTTGGTGGGAGAATCGCCATGGTTTGGACACTTAGAGGATAGTGCAAATGATTTAGTAACTATCTCTAAACTCCTATTTTACTTTACATGCTTTTACATTGATAATCTTTTTTTGGCATGTTGTGATTTTATTGTTCATTATGTTAAATGCAATGTTATATGCATAGATAGTCTTTGAGATACACCCATATTTGTATGGATTCATATTTTTGTGTTTTCACTAGAGTTTAGCTATTGTGTATATCCTAATTCTAATAGCATGTGCATTTAGCCTAATGATCATGTTTGTTTTGTACTTCATGTGGTGATTACTTTTTAGATGTAGTTTTCGTTAAAACTTGTATTTATACTTGTACAAGTAGTGAGCTACACTTAATTATTATCTGTTTGTACTTCATTACTCATTTGTACTGATTACATGTACTTATGTAGCCTAGTTTTGGTGATTCTTTCATTTATACTTGTTTTTCATATTTTTGTCCATGTTTTGCTTCATGTATATGTTATTTTTATCTAAAACTAATAGATATACATGTACATCCTTGAGTCGCTTACTTTCATACAAAATTCTTTGATGGACTCATTTGTGTTTGGGATATGTATGTATATTTTTAGTTTTGATAGAACATACATATACCTTAAAGTTTGTTTAAATTTTGATGAAAAATAAGTTTTTATGATTTTCATATGTTTTGGTATTTTGAGCTTTACTGTTTATTTTCTTGAATATGCTATTCACATGATTTTTGTGCACTCACATTATTTTTGTTTACTCATGACTTTATTTTCATGAGCTTTATAGATCTTGAGTGACAATTTTTGTGTACTTAGCAATATTTTATGACATATATATGATTTGGTTTCATTTTTGAAGGATCTTTAACTAGTTTTTTTTCAAAAATTACTTTAAATTAGTTATTTATTCTTCACTTGGTAGTGTTTTCAATCTATAATTATTTTCAAACTCCTATTTTTGAAACCCTTACCAACACAAGGGCGGATGGTTGGGCGACCATGCCTATTATGCCTTAATGATTATCTTTTATCATGTGCATGAATAGGGTGATAGTTATGAGTTATACACATGATCTTTATAGAATTTTATTTTTGTATACTCATACGTGTTTCTTATATATGTATGCTTCAAATTTCAATTGGTGTTTCCATTTTCATACATACACATATATATGATTAGATTGTGCTTGTTTTACAATGTCTTTACACATTTTTTAAAACATAAATTATATTCATGCTAAGCTCGATTTTATCCTAAATGTTAATTGGTATCTTTATAAGCTTATGCATTGATTTCAATTGGTATTTATTTGGTATCAAAATGTACTTCATGTTTCACCTTCAATTGGTATCTTAAAAAAAAAATTCTATATGATACCAACATTTATTTTTGTCAACTACTATTTGATTTCATTGGTATCATAATTGATTTTGTTAACTTTAAGTAATTTCAAAATTTTGTTTTAAAAGTGGTTTCAAAATTTGTTGATATATATTGCATATATGCAAGGGGAGCTTAACATCTCCTCTATGTATACATTCATGTTGAGTGTACTTTTCATATTGAAGAACTTGACCTCTCTTCGTTATGTAGTACATGTGTGTAGGGGGAGCTTAACATCTCCGTTTATACATTGTATATTATGCTTTATATGGGTTAGGGTCTAGTCATCCCTTCTTCATGTAATGCATGTATGCAGGGAGAGCTTACTTAATGTCTCTCCTCTTCATGAATGTATGTCACATATATATTTTTATTGTTTGGTTGTCCTCACCCCTTTGTTGATGAATTGACAAAAGGGAGAGAAGAATTTAGTGAGTTTATATATGCATGCTGAATATTGGTATTTATGCGTATATGTTTGTTTAGTTTATGAACTTTTATTGAATATCCTTATTGTTTATGCTATGCATGAGTTAAGGGGAAGCTTTTATGAAGCTTATCTTTAATCCATGCATATATAACTCCATGAGTTTTGTCATCATCAAAAAGGGGGAGATTGTTGGCCCAAAGGCCAATCACTCTAGTTTTGATGATGCTTAACTCATGTAGTTATAGTACTAATGATCTTGTGCTTATTTAGTTTCAGATATTTGATCAAGATCTTAGTCGGTGTTTAGCTTTAACAAAAAATTTGAAGTTAAATTTTGAAGCTAGAACGTGTTGATTCAAGAGCTCGCGCATCAAGATCGCATCAAGTACTCAAGAGGATTCTAGCTCATGGATCAAGGTTTAGACCAAGTCAAGAAGGAGAAGAAGATTTTCAAAAGAAGATTTTCAAGGAAACTTGTGTCATATTTGTGAGTATTAAGATTTTGTTTTTAGATAAAATGTAAAGAATAGATTAGTTATGGATTGCTCAAGCTCATACAAACACATAAAAAAAAAATTTATATGTATTTTCATAAATTAGTTTTAGTTTTAGAAAATACCGTTTTGGTTTTGAGCTTCAAAGTATACATCCTTATGTTTCATGATTATATTTCATCAAAACAAGTTTATATAGTTTATATATGTTTTGAATTTCATCCATACACATTGTTGGTTCAAATGTTTAGAAAAACTTATTTGATGTTTTTATATTATGTGTTTAAGTTTTGTATTTATCAAAACTTATTTTAGAGCTTTTAGTCAAAAACATAGATATTTCAACTTACATGTGTTTTGGATCATATCCATATACACTAAGCTTTAAAAGTATTTAAAATATCTTGTTTTTGTATTTGAAGAAGTTTTGAAAAAAATTATTTTTCAAATTGAAGATTGTTTTTGAAAAATACGGATTTTTATTTAAGACTAAATTTTTATATCACAAAAATAGTTCAAAAAGTTTTTAATATGTGTTGGATTTTTATCACATATTTGTACTTTAAAGTATTTTGATGAACTTATTTTTTGTAGATTTTATGTGATTTTATGCGATTTTATAGCAGTTTATAAGACCAAGTTTGAATCCCCTATTATACTTGACATGGCCTTCTGGCGGTCAACCGATCGGTCGATCAAGTCAGAAGTCGGTTGACCGGGCGGTCGATCGATGAGCACAGAAACATGCACAAGCCTTGGCTTGAGGGCCGGTTGACCGAGCAGTCGACCGATCCAGAGAGTTCACTATTTGAATCTGGCCCCGGTCGACCGAGCAGAGAGCTTTACTCTCTAGATCTTGCCTCGGTCGACGACCGGTCGACCGACAGGTCAAGACCTGAGTGCGGTCGATCGGGAAGTTGACCAGTAACTCCAACGGTCATAAATATGACCGTTGGCCGGTCTACCGACAGGCCTATCTGGCCAGATTTTGAGCCATAACGGCTAGTTTTTTATCCCTTGTAAAAAGGGGTTCTCTTGGCCAATTTTAGATAAGATTTGAAGAGGGTTTTTGAGCCAGTTTTTCCCATCTTTCTCAGAGATTTTCCAATAAGTTTTAGAGCTTAAATTCTATATCAAAAGAGTGTTTACAAGAGTGATTCTCTTGTGTTTTCCAAAAAGGATTTCTTGAGTTTTTCCTCCACAAATCTATCCTAGTTTTTCTCGCAAAAGCTTGAGTTTTTCATTGCCATATCTATTTTATAGGAGCTTTGTTGTGAGAGTGTTTTTGGTGATCAAAGTGTAGAGATCACCAAGGTATCATTATTGTATTTGAGGAGGCGAACTTGTGGGTTCGCATTGTGTAGAGTTCTTGTGGGAGCTCATTGTAGAGAAGCAGCCTCGGCAAGCTAGTCTGCTTACGTGTGTTGTTCTTGCGAGAATAAGTGAGGGACTTGCGGGTCCAAGAGTTCTTAAGGGAGCTTATTGTAGGTGTTGCGGCACCGAGTGATCTTGCGGGATCGTTATAGTGAAAATCCTTCATAGTGTTGAAGGTGAGGACGTAGAGCAGTGGCTCGAACCTCGAAACATATCTTGTTGTTTGCGTTTGATCCATTTTCTCTCAACTCTATCTCTCTTATATCTTGCATTACTTTATATTGCACATATTCATATGCTGGATATAGCTTGTGTGTGCCCACACTTGTGTTGAACCAAGAGAGCTTCATAAAGCACCTCAACTCTTAATTTAGAAGAATCTCGAGGAGTAGTTCCAGAGCCCTTCACGGGAAATTCGGGCTCACTCTTGGTTACGCATAGTGTGTTGCAATTGTGTTTTAGATTCCGCATCATTTGTCATTAGATTAGCTAGTACACCTATTCACCCACCCCCCCCCCCCCCCAAGGTGTATTTCATGCGGGGGAGTGAATCCATATTGAATGTGGCATCGGGATGGAATCTTGAGAGTTTCCTCTTGTGTTCGTGCTGGATTCGATGGAGGAACCATTGACCACTCAGGGTGCCTTTAGGTAGCAGGACACATGTCATAATCTCGAGGGAAGTTAAAAACTGACCACTACAATAGCCTATGTCGAGCCAAGAATGAGGAAAATCCACTATAATCGAAGGCGTGCAACATGTGGAGAACTCTCAAAACTAAACCCTTAATCTGATACACCGAATACAAACTAACCTACACTCTCACAAATAGGAAAAACACAAAAGGAAGACAAGAAGAAGCTCCTTGTTAAAAAATAATATAAACACACGTGCGTATATAGTTATTCTTTTAGTTAAACATGAAGCGATTAGGATTCCTAACATTGCTCAAGAAAGCAGAAGTCCCGGCCTGCACAGTTGGAATGGTTGCCTCACGTGTTTCAAGAGAGCATATCCTCTCTCTCTTGAGCAGTCGCTCAAAATTATCAACTGGTAAGCTATTATTAATATCTCACACTGCGGCAAAGGCATGACTTAGGTTTTTTTTAACGACTTGGATGGAGATGAGGCCAATATAAGAGTTCCATTGAGGAGAAGGCTTGGTGAGGGGTTGGCATGACAATATGAGCGTGAACAACGGCCTCAGGTCAAAGTGTGAATGGAAGGAATATCATCGTGAGATGTAGGCTGTTGCGGAGAGAAAACATTTTGATAGCAGTCAACTAAGGGAGGAGACCACCATGGTGCTTGTAATAGAAGAGACTGGACCGTCCCACAGCTAGGAACCACCAGAGGAGAAAAACGACCAGTGTGATGGTTGTTCTTAACCACCAATTTCTCTTTTTTAGTTGTCGGATAACGATGGTTGACTTCGTAGCGGGCAGCAGATTTATTACTATTGTTGTCTTTCGCTGTTCTGTGGCTTCCGTGATAGCAATGGCTGATGGTTTCAGGGTTCTTTAGGGGTGGAGGTGTAAGTACACCTAAAGGAGGGTGAATAGGTATACAAGCTAATCTAGGAAAAATGATGCGAAATTTAAAACTTAATTGCTAACACACTATGTGTAAGTAAGAGTGAGCCCGAATTTTCCGTGGAGGGCTCTAAAACTACTCCTCGAGATTCCTCTAGACTAAGAGTTGAGGTTCTATTAGAAGCTCTCTTGGTGGGCGCACAAACAATATCAAGCATATGAATATAAACAATGTAAAAGCAATGTAAGATATAACGAGATATAGAGTTGAGAGATAGTGGATCAAACACAAACACTAAGATATGTTTCGAGGTTCGAGCCACTGCTCTACGTTCCCGCCTTCACACAAAGATTTTCACTATGTCCACACAGGACCTTCCACAAAGGGACCTCCACCGAGGAATTACAACTCAACACTTGGAGTACATAACTTCTCTCTCAAACACAATCACCTCTACACAAGAGGGAAGGCACAAATCCAAAGCAAAGAAAAAAGGTTTACAACTTGGTGATCATATGATCACAAACTCTCTTGGTGATCTTAAAGGATCACAAACAATTTTTCTCACAAAAATAAGATCCTAAAAATAGTAATAGAATTGATAGATCAAGTGTGAGAAAACAAAGTGTTTTGAAAAAGAAAACACTTGAAAAGAACTCTAGATAAGATGTAGAAATTTTGAACAAGAACTAGAATCTCAAAATTTGTTTCCTTTTTATTTTCTAAAAACTTTGAAACTAAATAAAGACAGAGGGATTAAAGCTCTAAACCTTGTTTTGAAAACTTCTTTAAAACTCTTTAGAAGTTGAAATTTTTGGCTCTCAAAAATCTTAGTGAAAACTGGCCTCAAAGACCCATTTTTATAGGGGTCTGAAAATATAGCCGTTGGGGTCCAGAACAGGTTAGAAATGACATGTCGGTCGACCGCCCGGTCAACCGTCAACGGTCGGATTTCCGACCGTTAGGCTTATTAGTCGACCGCCCGGTCGACCGGCCCCAAGTCAAATTGCCCTGTCGGTCAACCGCCCGGTCGACCAGGCTTACCCAAGAGTTAGGTAGTGCCAGACGGTCAACCGCATGGTCGAACGGCCACATAGACTGACCCTTGTGCACATATTGTGCATATCGGACGACCGGCCGGTCGACCGAGCTCTGATCCAGTCGACCGCCAGAAGGCGCAAAACTGAATTTTTAGGGTTTGAAATGTAACTTGTAAAATACCTAAAATTTTCAACAATACTTTATAAATTCCACAAAAATAGGTTCATGTATATATTTGAAGAACAAATATGTGTGACCAAAATTCAACACATATTACAAACTATTTGAACTATTTTTGAGGTATAGAAATTAAGTTTTAAACCGAAAATTGTATTTTCCAAACATATAATTTTGAAATGAAAAATTGTTTTCTCCAAAACTTGTATAGATACATGATTAGTCTACAATTTTGCATTATTATATCGCATTTTCTACCAATTTATGAATAAAATATCATTTCTAATTGCGTTTTGGTCTACTTTACAGATAAATCAAGAGTCCAATGGTCAAAGGGTAATAAGAGCTTAATTAAACCCATTTTTGGGTAATTAAATCCGGATTTCTTAGAGGCCAAGTAAGGGTGCTTCTAGAAGATGCATTGAACTTAGACCCTTGCGCACGTTAGACAAATATCTGAGCAAAAATACCAGAACCCGAATATACCAGGAAGGTCCTCGAAGCTAGGGGACGTTTCTCGCCAAAACCAGGGATTTAGTTCCCTGGTTTTGCCGCGGACACGCGGCAAATGCCGCGTTTTCGCGGCAATGTGTTGGGTCCACGCGTCGATCTTCAACGCGTGGCCCCGTCTCGCCTTCCAGATGCTTCTTTCGCCTATATATACCCATGCAGAGATCCAAAACGCAAGCAGATTTGGATTTAGGTTAGGTTTTCTATCTTTTAGTGTAGGGTAGTGTAGGTGTTATTCTTCTTTTATTTTGTATTTTCATTTCATTTTTAGATCATGTACTAGGGCAGAGAGATTCAGAGAGAGATAGAGAGATATTGATGTAATAGATGGTGATAATCTATGTAAAGGTGTCTTCTTTCTTCTCCATTGTAATCTTCTCCATCTTCTATATGATTTTTGGCTAATTTCTTCTTCTCATGGAAATTAACTACTAACCACTAACCATCTAACCACTTACTTGATAATCCACATGAATCTAATAGCCTCTGCAAGGTCTTGCTCTTACAAGAGCCATTGATGGCTCATGATGATGGATTCTAACATTCTAACATTTCTAACACCTAACCCACTAACTTACTAACTTGCAATGTCTTCTTTATTTCATGCTCACCTCTAACCGATTTTGATGATTTAATAGTAGCTCGCAACTTGTTATGTGGTATGGATGTGTTATTTGAATGTAGAAGAACAATCTTATGGGTCATGCTCTGTATCGTCTCTTGAAGCCAAGGATTAGTGATGGCCAAGGATCCATGTGAGGCAACTATCACTAAGATGTTAGCATGATTAGCAGAGCAATTAGTAGTTAGTAGCCATGAATTTTCTTTCATAGTTCGAGTGCTCGTTCCGCTCCGATCAAATTTTTGGCACCGTTGCCAGGGACGAGAATGGTTTTGATTTCACGTTTTGTTAACATTTTCTTCTCTGTTTTGGTGTGCAAGGCAATTTTTACAGAATTTGTACATTGTAGAAGTCTACTCTTACTTGCCTTTCCCTGCTCTAGAAAGTAGAAATCTTGCTTCCAAAACTTTGACGCGGAAATCAAAGCAAAGTCGCGCAAGCGCGGCAATTTTGTGGCAATTGTATTTTGTCTTTTGTAGGGACTTTGCAAGTTACATATATTGTTATCCAATTTTCTACTTTGATTGCCTACACACTGTAATAAATTAAAGAACTAAAATACGGTATTTAGACGCTTTTAAAATGGTTTAGACATTTGCATTTAGGCACGTGTCAATACAATTCCAATATATTGTATTTTGTTCTGTTGTTGTGATCTGGACTGAGATGTACATATGGCATTGCATATAGCATAGGACAAACACGTGGGTGATTTACTCGTTTTGTGTTATACTCTTGTCTATATTGCACACTTGCACGAATTGGACTTAAGGGCAAACCCATACAAGATAACATGGGGATTTCATCACCCTTCCTTAGCCCAAAAATTACCTCCCCAGTCACACAACCCAAGCCCTAATAAAAATTGATAGATGTTGGCCCCTAGGGACATCTCGAACTCATTAAGAGATTGACCGAGGATGGAACTTGTTTTGAATCTTACTCTTCTGAAATCGGTGTTTAAGGTTGGGGATTAAGAGGTTACGCCTCGAAGATACCATGGTTTGGCGTAATTAAGGCTCGTTGCTTACGCACGGATACCTCCCACCGTATTTTGTCCCTACCTGGCCGATTAGCTTGTGGTCGAATTCATACAACAACCTCCCCCGGGTAATCGACCAGTTAGGAGTCGTCTAGGTCTAGGTCAACCCTAATATAGGCTTGGTTTTGATTTTTTTTCTTTTCTTTTTGTTTGTTGTTTGCTTTTTCTTTTTTTTTTTGTGATGGTTTTTGAAATAGAATTCAACAATAACAATTCTTTCAATCCTAATATGAATCCATATTTCACACCGACCCATTTGATTCGGATAATTCCAACCCGTCTTTTTATAATATGAACCAACCAAATACACCGGGTTGGACTTATTCGAATCAATACAACCCATACCCCCAATCTTATAACTATAATTTCAAAATAATTTCAACTCATCAAAGAGTCAATGGGGATTCACCTCCCCCGAGTCCAATTTTCTACCACCTTGTCCACAATTTTCACAATCTTCATTTCTCAATTTTGCTTCCTATACTCCTTTTCCTAGACCTCCCATTGAAGAAAAATTCGAGTTAGAAAAGAGTATAGAAGCCAACCTACAAGAAGCCCAGCGACAATTTCAGAAAATGATGGCCTCTTCAATTTCACAATATTTTCAAGAGTCTTACTCAGTTCCACCTCCTCATAATGAACAACCATCTGCCGTGAAAACGAGTAAGGAACTCTTGCGTAAGTCCAAGCTTCAATCTCAAAATATGTTGGACTCACAATCTTCACTATCTTTCCAAAATCAAGATTCTTATACTCCCTTTCTGGACCATTTACTTGAAGAAAAATCACACCTAGAAAAGAGTATAGAAATCTTGCAGGAGTCTGCGTTACAATTTCAAAAATCTTCTTCTCAGTCTATTGATAGGTTGGAAAGACAATTGAGTCAATTGGTCAACATTTATAGGAATGAGAAAACTCTCTCTTATCAACTTTTGACTAATTCACATATCTCTAACTCTATAAATTTTAAACATGACTCTTGTTGTTTTAAAAACCAAGATTCCTACACTCCTTTTCTAGAACAACCACTTGAAGATACATCATATCTAGAAAAGAGTATAGAAATCTTGCAAGAGTTCGCGCTACAATTTCAAAAATCTTCTACACAGTCTATCAATAGGTTAGAAAAACAATTGCGTCAATTGGTGAACATTTATAGGAATGAGGAAGCTTTTTATTATCAATCTTTAGCCACTTCATATATCTCTAACTCTATTGATTAGATTCAGGACTCTTGTTGTTTTGAAAATCAAGATTGAATTTCAATCCAGCCATCTGAACTTGACCAAACCTCAAATGTTAAAAATCCCATTGACATTTTGGCAAGTTATCTTTTTTCCTGAGATTGAACTTGAGCATGAATATGATCCTGAATCTCAACTTGGTAATTCAATTTCACTTTCTGATTCAATATTGACTGAGGTGTTTTACCTGATTTCAGGCCTTTTCCCGAGTCAATATTGAATCCTGTGCCTATCCATCGTGAAACTGAATTACCAATCTTTTATGATCATCATATTGAACTTGACCAATTTCATACTTTTGAAAGTCCCATCGATAAATTGGCAAGTTCTCATTTTTATGGAATTAAACTCAATGAGGAATGTGACCTAGATTCTCAGATTTGTGATCCAGTTCAAATTCTTGAATCAATATTGACTCCTGTTTTGTTACCCAACTTAAGTAATATTTTAGAGTCAGTTTTGATTCCTACACCTGTCATTCTTGAACTGAAATCACCAACTTTAGGAAGTCACATTCCATCATGGGGAAATGAATGTGGACTTGAGTTTCAACTTCTTGATTTGGACCCACTTCCTGAACCAATCTCGACTCTGAACCTTTACTTGACTTAAGTCTTTTTCCTGAGTCGGTATTAGTTCATGTACTTCCTGAGTCCAAATCAATCATTCCATTCTGGGATAAGGGTCTTGATAAATTTAACTCAGAAATTATTTTGAAACTTTGAAAATTAGATGGGGTTAAATTCATAATAAAAATCATAAATATATACATCATTTTAGTGGGTTGTATTATAGAGGTCTCTGGTGAGTTCCTCCGGACTCCACGCAAATTGGATTGGGCCGCATTTCGTGGACCAATTAGACCACCACCGGAACCACCACCTTGAGGTGATTTTTCCTTCCCTCTCTATTTGTTTCATGCAGATATATATTAACGATGCATTGAGGACAATGCATGAGATAAGTGTTGGTCCCGAGATGATATCAATTGTTGGATCTAATATATACGTCAACACTCACACAAAGATATTAGTGTTAAAGAAATAAAGCACTTGCAAATAAGGAAAATAAATCACAGAAAAGATAACAATCGCAAACACAAGTGATTTATCCTGGTTCGGTCCTCGTGACCTACATCCAGTCCCCAAGCCATCCGCTTGAGATTTTTCTTTATCCTTTAAATTTGTACACCCAAAATCAACACCTTGTATCCCACTTGACAAATCCCTTTTGCTAAATGTATACAACTCTTCTTACAACCAAGAAGATCACAACACCTTGTACAAACTCTCTTCAACCCGAAGACGCTCTTGTATAATGCTTCCTTTGAGTGATTACAAACTTTCCTATAAGCCTTGATTCAGTATGTGATCGTGGACAAGGGCTATTATAGGTTGACTTTCAGAAATCTTCACTTTGGAGTAGGAATTTGGTGAAGAAACAGAAAGTGAAAAAATAGTTTTCAGAGAACCAGAATTTTGGCAGAGTTTTGGTTAGAAAACTATTGATTTGAATTAGTATTTTAAACCTAAGATAATATTTATAGCTGAACTCTATGGTTAGTTAGGGTAGTTATCAGGTCCATTTTGAATATTTAAACGTTGGATAACGTTGAAGGAAACACCAGAAAACAGAAACTGTCCAACAGTCAGAAACTGCCATTAGTCGACTTGAGATATGGGTTAGTCGACTAGGGTAGGCAAATTTCACTGGGTTAGTCGACTAGTATGGGGACCAAGTCGACTAGGTCAAGTTGAAATAAAAGATAAGTTTCTGGAGACTGAAACTAGTGACCAGAGGGAATTATAAGTCGACTATACAAGTCTATTAGTCGACTATATATACTGTTAAGTCGACTAATAGTGACAAACAGAGAGTTGGAATCTTTCAGGACAAAAAGCTAGTCGACTAGGAAAATTTACAAGTCGACTATACCATGTATAAGTCGACTATAAAAGAGTATAAGTCGACTAATAGGCTATGATGTGTGTGTGTGTGTGTGTGTGTGTGTTTTTCAAGGCTTTTAACATGCTATCAACAATTACAATACACATCATTATCAACTCTCTTTGGGAAGTCTTGATCATGTAGAACTCTTGAATAGGCTTGAGATAGAGCTCAATATGATATGGCTTCACAAATGTATCATCAAAAGTAAGTTCCAACAATAAGTGTGGGGAGAGGTTTACTAACATAGAGTTTTTAGATTTTCTTTATTTTCACTTCTTCTTAAAATTCTTCTTTTGTATAGGAATTTTTTTCCTTTCTTTAAAAAACTTTTTGAAACAAGAGACAATGTTTTGATCTATTTTAAGAAAATTAAGATGATCTTAGAAATTAAGAAAACCTTAATTATGACATCTTAAACCTAGTTGAAATAATAGATCTTATTTAAAATTATAGGTTAAGTATAAAAGATTGGGGAGATAATTTTATCTTGAATTTTTTGCCTTAGATAATTTGTGCTTTACGCAAACACAATTTTTGGGATGAAACAAAGACCTAAAATGCCATAAAGCAAAAATAAATAAAAAGAAAAAAATATATACGAAGAAAAAAAATCACTTATTAAGCTGGATAATTATGCCTCAAGAAGCATGATTATTCACGCCTAACTGTGGTCAAAAGAAACAAATAATCCCCCTTAATTTTGTGGCCTTGTTTACTCGAGTCCTTAAACCCGAGGGATGTTTTCTCATCTGGTGCCTTAAAACCGTCTGGTCTGGGAGTCATCGGTTAAAGGCTCACTACCCGGGTAAACTAGAAAGCCTAAGAAAACTAAGGGAAGAAAATATATAT
The DNA here is from genome assembly GCA_038442645.1 of Agave tequilana. NCBI lineage: Eukaryota > Viridiplantae > Streptophyta > Magnoliopsida > Asparagales > Asparagaceae > Agave > Agave tequilana. The sequence continues at coordinate 65,717 of JAVJIF010012974.1, read as the reverse complement.
ATATATATATATATATATATATATATATATATATATATATATATATATATATATATATATATATATAAATAAATGGCTTGATGGTTGGAGTTGAAATCCCAGGAATCTTTAATGTCACAAAGTGTATATTATCTAGGTTTTATGAAGGATAAAATATTCAATTCAATTTTGAATTCTTACCTTAACTAAAGAGAAGATCTTGCATAGAGACTAAGTTTAAGGAAGAATAATTTTTGGTGGACTTATGACCTTACATCGCTTATATTTTTTCACAAATATTTCGTAAACTTGTCTTTCTTTCAAAATGTGTTTTCAAAATACTAACATTTGTCTTCTTTCTTTATACATTTTGTGGGTGCAATCCGCTAAAAACTCTCAGGAGACAAAACTCCTCCTCTAGGGGTAACATAGAGGTTTAACGGCTTGTTGCACACGCTCAGTACAATCGCGTTACCTGTGAAAGTGGTATAATAACATGTGTAGTATAGTTTTTCTTTTCTTGTTTTGCTCGGGACGAGCAAAAGATAAGTGTGGGGGTGTGATTAGTCTACAATTCTGCATTATTATATCGCATTCCCTACCGATTTATGAATAAAATATCATTTCTAATTGCGTTTTGGTCTACTTTGCAGATAAATCAAGAGTCCAATAGCCAAAGGGTAATAAGAGCTTAATTAAACTCATTTTCGGGTAATTAAATTCAGATTTCTTGGAGGCTAAGTAAGGGAGATTCTAGAAGATGCATTGAACCTAGACCCTTGCGCACGTTAGACGAATATCCGGGCGAAAATACCAGAATTCGAATATACCAGGAAGGCCCTCGAAGCCAGGAGAACTAAAACCAGGGAATTAGTTCCCTGGTTTTGCCGCAGAATTCGGCGGCAATGTGGTGGATCCACGCGTCGATCTTCGACACGTGGCCCCGTCTCGCCTTCCAGATACTTCTTTCACCTATATATACCCCTGCAGAGACCCAAAACGCAAGTTGATTTGGATTTAGGCTAGGTTTTCTATCTTTTAGTGTAGGGTAGTGTAGATGTTCTTCTTCTTTTATTTTGTATTTTCATTTCGTTTTTAGATCATGTAGTAGGGCAGAGAGATTCAAAGAGAGAGATAGAGAGATATTAATGTAATAGATGGTGACAATCTATGTAAAGGTGTCTCCTTTCTTCTCCATTGTAATCTTCTTCATCTTTTACATGATGCTTGGCTAATTTCTTCTTCTCATAGCAATCTAACTACTAACCACTAACCATCTAACCACTTACTTGATAATCCACATGAATCTAATAGCCTCTACAAGACCTTGCTCTTGCAAGAGCCATTGATGGCTCATGATGATGGATTCTAACATTCTAACATATCTAACACCTAACCCACTAACTTCCTAACTTGCAATGTCTTCTTTATTTCATGCTCATCTCTAACCGGTTTTGATGATTTAATAGTAACTTACAACTTGTTATGTGGTATGGATGTATTGTTTGAATGTAGAAGAACAATCTTATGGGTCATGCTCTGTATCGTCTCTTGAAGCCAAGGATTAGTGATGGCCAAGAATCCATATAAGGCAACTATCACAAGAGGTTAGCATGGTTAGTGGAGAAATTAGTAGTTAGTAGCCATGAGTTTTCTTTCATAGTTTTCTTTATTCTTATTATCTTGTTTTAAAAGTCAATTTCAAATTTTTTATCATTTTTCTATCGTTGTTTTTATCATCCTCTTTGTTCACCTTTGTTTTCATCTTCTTTTTGTTTTTAAAAAGATTTCTCTTTTTATTTTCACATCACCATTTCATTGGCGTCTTCTCCCTTATCACCTCAATATTTCTTTTCGTTTTCATGTTATCATTCTTTTAACAAAGAAAAATTGTTAACAACCGACGTGAATAAGAACTGGTAATGCTTCTATCGCCTCCCGTCCCTGTGGATTCGACCCGTTGAGCCAATGTTATAACGGAAGTATCGAGGGAACATTAGCACATATAAGCTTTTCATTGATTTCACAATACACACATTTTTGAGTGCTCGTTCCGCTTCAATCAATACAAAAACATGATATTTAAACACTTTTGAAGTATAGTGTGTATGAATAGAATCTAATACATATATAAAAGATATATCTATGTTTTTGACATTAATCCAAAACTGAGTTTTGATAAAACAAAACTTAAAATAATAAACTAAAATCATCAAAATAAGCTTTTAGAATAAATGAACTATACAATGTATATGGATGAATCCACTATACATAAAAACCATGTAGAACTTGTTTTGATTCTTTCTACTCATGAAAACATAAAGAATATATCTTCTTGAAGATCCAAAATGGTTAAACCGAAACCGAAACTATTGAACTCTTGTGTGTGTGTAAACTTGAGCATATCAAAACTATTCTATCTTTACACAAGATTTAAAACAATAAATTAAACTAAACAAACCGAAGTCTCCTTGTCAATCTTTATCTCCAAGCCGACTCGATCCAAACTTGATCCATAAAGCTTGACTCCAACCGAGTGCTAGATCCGATCTTGACACTCGAGCTCTTGAATCAATATGTCTTAGCTTCCAAACTGGCTTTGAATCCTTTGTTGAAGCTAAACACCTACTAAGATCAATAACTGAAACTATATAAACACAAGATCATTAGCAAACTAATCTTCATAAGTTAGTCATCATCAAAACTAAGGTGAAGGGCCTCTAGGCCAACAATCTCCCACTTTTTGATGATGATAAAACTTATGAGGTTATATATGCATTAATTAAGGATAGGCTTCATAAAAGCTCCCCCTTAACTCATGCATATGAATAAAACAATAAAAATATGCAAATGTAAGCTCAAGATACTAATAAAAACATATATATATATATATATATATATATATATATATAAGCAATGAATCAAACATGCATATATAATCACAAAACTTTCTCCGCCTTTTTGTCACTCATCAATAAAGGGGTGAAGACATACCAACAAAACATATTTTGAAGGAAAATTTTGATACCAATAAAAACAATCAATTGAAATAAACCATTGAAAGTGAAACCATCTTTTTATCAGTTGAAAATAAAATAATCTTTTTACCAATTGACACCAATAGAAAAACATGATACCAATTGAAGGTAAAAACTAATTTTTTAGGTAAATACTAAAACCATTTTGCAATAACGATACCAAATTGAGAATAATACCAATTTAAGATTATTGATACCAATATTTAAAATATTAACATATACCAAAACAAAATATTTTTCATCATAAAGAGTGGGAGTTAGATATTAATTGAAAATAAAATTGAAAGATAAAACAAGAATTTTTCTCCCCCTTTATGAAATACCAATAAAAATTATACATAAGCTTGTAAAGATACCAATTATCATTAAGAACATAAGGTTTAGTATAAAATCAATTTGTGCTAAAAAAATGTATGGACATTGTAAAATAAGCACAAGAAAAATATCTATATGTATGTATGATCAGAGCAATATAATATCAATTGAAATTAAGATGCATACATGTAGAAAACAAATATGAGTATACAAAAATAAATTTTCATTAAGATCATGCATAACTCATGCCTACCACTCTATTCATGCACATATTTAAATAGATTTTCAATAAGCGTATACACGGTATGGTCGCCCATCCAACCGCTCTTTGATGGTAGGAGTTTTAAAAAATAAAGTTTGAAGATTACTTTAGCATAGATTGAAAATCACTACCAAATCGAAGAATAACAAAACTAGTTTTATAATAATTTTGAAAACTAGTATGAAATCTTTCAAACAAGAAATAAAATAAATATATAATTCATAATATATGAAAATTACACGAGAATCGACACTCAAAATCAATAAAGCTCATATAGGCTCATGAATCAAAATCATGAGTAAACAAAAGATATATAGAGTGTCTAAAAATCATGTAATCAACAAAATCATAGAAATAAGGCATTGAAGCTTAATCAAAACAAATAAATTTCTTTTATCAAAAAGACATGAAACTATAAAAAATTTAATTTTCATCAAAAACTAAACAAGCTTCAAGGTATATGTATATTTTATCGAAATTAAAAGTATACATACATATCCAAAACATAAACGAGTCCACACAAAAAATATAGCATGAAAGCAAGTGACTTTAGGATAGACATGTATATCTAATAGTTTTGGACAAAATTAACATATGCATGAAGCAAAATATAAAACATGTATAAAAATAGAGAAAACAAGTAAAGATGTAAGAATCATCAAAATAAAATTATACAAGTACATGTAATGAGTACAAATGAGCAATGAAGTACAAACACATGATAATCAATAGTAGCTCACTAATTATACAAGTATAAACGCAAGTTTTAATGGAATTTACATCTAAACAAGTAATCAAAATATAAAGTAAAAAAACATAAACAAATATGATCATTAGGCTAAATGCACGTGCTTTAAAATTAGGACATACATAGTAGTTAAACAATAGTGAGAGCACAAAATTATGAATTCATATGAACATGAGTGTATCTCAAAAATCATCCATGAATGTCACATGTAATTAATATTGCATTTAACATAATGAGCATTAAAACATGACATGCTAAAAATCAATAATATAAAGCATGTAAACTAAAACAAGGAGTTAGAGATAGTTACCAAATCATATGAACTAGTCTCTAGGTCTCCAAAATCATGGTGGTCTTTCCACCAAAACTTTCCTTGAAAGTGATGCATCCATCAATATGATCTTTGAGCTCGAACGCATCCACCATCAAGGCACCGATATTCTCACGTCAAGTGGGAGCCCACACTTACATCTAATATAATAGGAGTGGTTTTTGGTACCGTCCATGGGGGTTAGCATCTTTCCTAACCCAAACAAACTTATTTGCAAAATTTGAATTATATAACCTATCATAACAAAATTTTGCAAGGTGGCCCGTAGTCCACAATGCGTACAAGTGTACACATTAGCATACATAAAATCATGTGTGTGAGCATGATGAGCATGTGTATGCCGTGAAGGGTGTGCATGCATATGTGGAGCCTATTTCTTGCGAAATATGGAATCCAATCTTGTATGGTTCATGGCACATTGGCTCAAAGTAGAACCCAAATAATCAACATTCTTCTTCAAAACACATATATCATTTTCAATGGAAGAAGATGTGGAGCAAGCAACATGTTTATCAATAGAAGATGAATTTATAGTAGCATGACAAACATGGGACTCAAAATCATTTTTCAAGGAAACATTTTCTAAAGAAGTAGATTCCAATACTTTAGAAATTAAAACAGTTTTATTTTTCAAAGAATCATTTTCTTTTAATACAAATTCAAGTTTTGAAGACAAAACTTCATACTTCTTCAAAACAAGATCAAACTCATTTTTATTTTTTAAAATTTTATTTCCATTTAAAGTAAGGTCAAGTTGAACTTTTAATTAGTCTTTCTCATTTGAAATCTCAACCCTTTCTTACAAAACTAAATCAAGTTTAGAAAATAAATTCTCATTTTCTCTTTTTAAATCAAAACTCTTGCTTTTCAAAGCTTTGTACTTTGAAAGCAAGTTTCATAAAACATGGATAGTTCTTCATTTATAGCATGGGCATCCATAGTATTATCATTACATGAAGAACTAGCACAATCATCAAGATGGGTATCCGAATTTACCTCAAGGGAGTCATTCCCTTGAACCATGTAGCATGTTTGCTCAGATTCATCCCTTCTTGGTTCTCTCTCCAGAATGTGTTGCACTTGTTCCTTGGGAGAGATCAATGTGTTCCACATTGCAAAAGCGGAATCACAATGAGAAAGGACAGAAAAATGTTCTTTGCTAAGTGTGAGCCTAAGTGCCTCCATGGCTTCTGTATTGGCCTCTAGGTGCTTGCTCTTATTAAAATATAATTTCTTTGTAATGGCAAGGTAAACATGCAATCCTAGGGCTTTGAGGTATGCACTCATCTTAAACTTTCACATATCGATATTGAAAACATCATACATGGGAGGGGCAAGAAAATCCATGAGTGTATAAACTATATGTGTGCAAAGCAAACTAGATTAGCAATCCAAGGATCTCACTCCTAAGTGGTTAAACTGAATATCAGGACCGTAAGCTCTGATACCAATTGTAAGTACACTTAGAGGGGGGTGAATAGGTGTACAAGGTAATATAGGACAAATGATGCGAAATTTAAAAATTAATTGGTAACACACTATGTGTAACCAAGAGTGAGCCCGAATTTCCCATGAAGGGCTTTGGAACTACTCCTCGAGATTCCTGTAAACTAAGAGTTGAGGTGCTATTAGAAGCTCTCTTAGTTGAACATAAGTGTGGGCACACAAACAATATCAAGCATATGAATATGAACAATGTAAAGTAATTCAAGATATAAAGAGAGATAGAGTTGAGAGATAGTAGATCAAACACAAACACCAAAATATGTTTCAAGGTTCAACCCACTGCTCTACGTCCCCGCGAAAGATTTCCACTATGCTCACACAAGACCTTCCACAAAGGGACCTCCACCGAGGAATTACAACTCAACACTTGGAGTAAACAACTTTTCTCTCAAACACAATCACCTCTACACAAGAGGGAAGGTACAAAGTCAAAGTAAAGAAAAAAGTTTACAACTTGGTGATCCTATGATCACAAACTCTCTTGGTGATTTCAAAGGTTCACAAATAATTTTTCTCATAAAAAATAAGATCCTGAAGATAAGAATAAAATTGATAGCTCAAGTGTGAGAAAATAAAGTATTTAAGAAAAGAAAATACTTAGGAAGAACTCTAGATAAGATATAGAAATTTTGGATAAGAACTAGAATCTCAAAACTTGTTTTCTTTTAATTTTTCAAAAACTTTGAAACTAAATAAAGATAGAGAGATTAAAGCTCTAAAACTTGTTTTAAAAACTTCTTAAAAACTCTGTAGAAGATGAAAATTTTGGCTCTAAAAAATCTTGGTGAAAACTGGCCTCAAAGATCCATTTTTATAGGGTCTGAAAATATAACTGTTGGGGTCCAGAACAAGTCAGAAATGACCTGTCAGTCGATCTCCCGATCGACCGCCAACGGTCGGATTTTCGACCGTTGGGCTTATCGGTCGACCGACCGGCCCCAAAGCAAATTGCCTTGTCGGTCGACCGGGCCTACCCGAGAGTTGGGTAATGCCAGACGGTCGACCGCACGGTGGACCAGCCACATGGGCTGGCCCTTGTGCATATCTTGTGCACATCGGTCGACCGACCAAGCTCTGGTCCGGTCGACCGGTTGGTGGACCGCCAGAAGGCTCAAAACTAAATTATTAGGGTTTGAAATGTAACTTGTAAAATACCTAAAAATTCCAATAAAACTTTATAAGTTTCACAAAAATAGATTCATGTATATATTTGAAGAACAAATATGTGTGACCAAAATTCAACACATATTACAAACTATTTGAACTATTTTTGAGGTATAGAAATTAAGCTTTAAACCAAAAACTGTATTTTCCAAACTTACAATTTTGAAATGAAAATTATTTTCTCCAAAACTTATACAGATACAAAAATATGATATTTAAACACTTTTGAAGCATAGTGTGTATGGATAGAATCCAATACACATATAAAAGATATATCTATGTGTTTGACATTAAATCCAAAACTGAGTTTTGATAAAACAAAACTTAAAACCATGAGTTAGAATCATCAAAATAAGTTTTTAGACAATATAAACTAAACAATGTATATGGATGAGTCCACTATACATATAAACCATGCAGAACTTGTTTTGATTCTATCTACTCATGAAAACATAAAGATGTATATCTCCTTGAAGATCCAAAACGATTAAACCGAAACCAAAACTATTGAACTTGTGTGTGTGTAAACTTGAGCATATCAAAACTATTCTATCTTTACACAAGATCTAAAACAATAACTAAACTAAACAAACTGAAATTTTCTTGTCAATCTCTATCTCCAAGCTGACTCGATCCAAACTTGATCCATAGAGTTTGACTCCAACCGAGTGCTAAATGCGATCTTAACGCTCGAGCTCTTGAATCAACATGTATTAGCTTCCAAACTAGTTTTGAATCCTTTGTTGAAGCTAAACACCTACTAAAATCTTGATCAATAACTGAAACTATATAAACACAAGATCATTGGCAAACTAATCTTCATAAGTTAGTCATCATCAAAATTAAGGTGAAGGGCCTCTGGGCTAACAAAAGGGTGGCAACGGCGGTGGCTTCAACTTAGATGAGAAGGTGAGAACAGTGGTGGCTGTTTAGATGATTACAATGCAATCCGGAAAGATGAAGCCAGCAAGGATCAAATGATCTTTGGTAGAACGTATCCCACATCAAAAAAATTTGATAAGAGCGTAACAACAAGAACAACAACAGAGAGGTAGGCAGTGTTGGGGTTACAGTCTATTTCTTGAAAACTCTAATATATAATTCTATTCTTTTTAAGACAAAATCTCTACAACTAAATCTACTATAATAATACAAATAAAATAAAAAGAGAATTAAAAGGAAAAAGAGGTATCTAGCCTTAGAGAGAGTAGCCGTGATAGATCATTACCCTAAAAGACTGAGGCTCGCCCTATTACTCAGGCATGGATCAGTTGCCGTCAACTAGCAGCAAAAGTCTCCCAAAAAGTATTAGCACCTGGCTTGAGCGTAAGCCTGGGTCTCTGCTCAGACTAGGAACGATTGCCCATGAAAAACAGAAAAAAATAGGAAAACTTTAAGACAACTTAGAAGAATTTGTCTTTTTCTCGGCTACAGTGTTAGTGCAGGAGAAAGAGAGAAGAGGAAAGAAGAGAAGAGTTGTGTGTCATTTCCGAATGGGGAGGGCTCTACTTATAGCCTTCAGAACACCCCTTGTTGTAACAATGACTTTCGATATGTGATTACGTTCGGGTTGCTGTGATCGAGATCTCACACGTATCTCGTGGTTGTGGAATGAGTTTAAATAAAAAATAAAAAATAAAAAATAAAAAAATAAAACTTGGGCTAGCGTGCGCCTCAATCGACACGGCGTGCGCCTCAATCGACACGGCATGCACGCGTGCGCGTGTGGTTAACTAGTCCTGAAACCCATAACGCAAACCAAGAAGGATGAGGAAGAAATGTTATATAAACAACTCTTCTGTCCCATCTTCTGTCCCATGTGAGACTAAATATATAAGCTAAATGAACACTAGCGAGAAAACTCATGCTTTCACGTGGGGTTGTCTTTTCACTCTAGCCCAATAGGCAGTGGGTGCACTATTGGATGAGAGCCAGAAGAAGATTCTAGACTATCGAATGATTAAAGAGCTCAGCATAGTGCAAGGTAGAATATCACGGACAGCAACCCAAGCTTTTAGAGAGCAGACTGCATGCTTGGCAAAATTTCACAATGAGGGAGGGGAGGCACTATGTTGATGCAGGGTGATGTTTCGAAGGTGAGGTTGATCTGGGAATTCAAGGACCACCAACCAATGCGGATTACCTTCCAAGCCCACTTCCACTTTCAGATGATTTGAGGTCGCCGATGAGTTCATCCAGAGTTGGATAATGGCAATCGCCATGCTTCTGAAATGGACCCAGAATGAGTGAAGTCCAGCTGCACCGAGAAGTCAGAGGGGATCATGGGTGGTCGATGTTCAGTTGGTTGAAGGATAGTATGTGGTATTTTTGAGATAAAGGATGCGGCTACATCCCCTGCGGCCCTCGCCAAAAAAATGCCCTAATTCCTTTAAGAAAGGTTGGTAGCCAATGGCTCTGTTATTTTATACCGCCCGTCTTTGAAATCCTGGCTCTGCTACTGTCCCAGCCACTTCTTCATTCCGAATATGGATGTATATGCTTATCATTTTCTTAGGAGGAAGCATGAGATTTTATGATTGAGGTATATAATATTGATGTAGATGATGAAATACCACCAAAAAATGAGGTACGGTTCGTGTGTGTGAGCCACACACACATAATAAGAGGGTCAATCTCGCGTTGACACGTGAATTGGAACTCTTATGATCTCTTATAATATGTGTGTGAGACCCGCACACATATCATATTATAAGATGATCAATACACGTGTCAATGCGTGATTAGTTATCTTATTGTATATGTGTGTCGCTCACACACATGAGCCGAATCTCAAAAAATGGCCCAACTGGACTCAGGATTCTTTGATTGATTGTATTTTTCTTGGAAAATGCAATCATATACATAATTACATATCAAAAAAATATTCTTATCATAAAACATATCAATAATATCCTTTTTTCCCCTTCAAAATTTGTACTAAATATCATGAATTTGCAGAGGTGGACCTTGGTGGTTCGAGAAAAAGGTAAGAAATTTCAAACTCACTGAAAGAATCAATTCTTCAAGGGCCGCAGCGCAACGGAATCCGATCATTTAAACTTGAACTAAATTGGATACAATCTGGCCCAACTCACATGACTCATATCCAAAAATCCAGGTCCATGGTTTACTATTGGGTTTCAAATCTTGACCCGTAGACCAAATGGGTAGGGTCAAAATGTAGCAGATTTGGCCAAAAAAAACCCCTATAATAACTGATTACATTGCGGCTATAAAAATATGAGTCTAATGTTTGGGTCGGATCTCAACCCACTTGCCCTAAAAACTGTAGCTTTTTTCTATTCTTTTCTTGCACGCTGACCATGGCCTGCACTTGAATTTAGAACTTTCCATAATCTAATCCTAATCTTCTATTATGATACTACCTCATCCACAAATAGTATTTATTATTTATTAACTTAATATTTATATTCGATTCAATATATATGTATGTAATTCCATTAGGTAATTGACAGATTATATAATGTTTTTGCACATTCTATTTTCAAAACTAAATCCTTTTAAACATGATATACTAACTATAAATATCTTTTTTTCTATTTTTTTTAATATTTCTGAATTTCTTAACTGTGCCTTTAGCAGGCCTCAATAATGCACGCTATAAAAGCCTTCAACTGGGCCCATTAGGAGAGACGTCAAAATGCACATTGTCAAATGTTAAAGGGCACCTATAGTTCCCTTTTCAATCACGGGATAGGTTCATTGCATGGATGAATATCCTGCAAAAATCCGGCCAAATGCACAAAGGAAATTCTCGTAAGAGTACTCACCAATCTACATGACCTCCACGTCACTCGTAACCAATAGGTTAAACAGGCTCCTAGTGTTTTCTATCCATGGGCAGACTCACATAAGTCATAACCTCTTCGTTTTAGATTATTTTTACTAGCACAAAAATATTTTTGAGATTTAGCAAGTAATGACTTATAAATTTAAGTTATCAGACATCACAAGTTTAATTCTTGGTAGGTGCCAAAAAAAAAAAAAAAAATTCTCTCTCTTGTCATATCTTGTTTACGCTCATACTGAAATTCTTATTACATTTACGCTCACACTGAAAAAATATCATGTGTCCGCTACTATTTCTATCCAAAGTTATTTGTCTTGTGACACTATACTGCCTGCCACAACGATGTCATTTTGTCTGACAACATAGTAGGTCAACGGTCGACAAACCACTAATCTGCCCACCACTACCTTTTGTTTAACCCGCCATTGTATTCCACATGAACCCAAGGGGATTCCATATGATGTCAGCTCATCTTCAATATTGCAAATGGTCACCATCAACAATTATGTGGTTTAATTGCCGGCCTTGGAGAGCCAGCACAGCAGGGATGCTGACCTTATCTGCCCTTGGGGCCAAAAGCCCATAATTAATTTTTAAAAAAAAGAAATAAAAAATTGAAAAACTCGCCATCACAGCAACCAAGTCCAAGTCTCCGGAAGCGGACTTACCCGTTTGGAAAAAATCCACTAAGGAATCATTCAAGCGTGTTATCCCAAATTTCGAGTTGCCTATAAACTTCACGATTAAGAATCGAAGACAAGAACATCTTTATCAATTTCGCTATCATTACAACTACAACCATAAACATATCATATTTTTTTCTATCAATTTGGCGAGCTTAGCGTCTTACATACGGAAGGAACGTTCGTGGGTATCAACTGGGAGAGGAGAGAGAGAGAGAGGTTGGAATATTCACAAAACCACCGGCGACACTAGGACAAGTTTACATATGATGTGCACGCGTGAAGAAGAAAGCATGTAAAAGTGGAGTTTGCAAATATAGACAATCCCCACAAGCATGTCATTTCTATCGTTTTCCTTGTGTGTGTATCCTTCTCTGTATTCGCAGTGTCTGCCTGTCTTGCATTAAAAGTACCCATAGGAATACGATTAGTGGTAAACTATCGACAAGATCACAATGCAGAAACACCTGTTGTGTGTAATCAAATTGGCTATAACCCAAAAGCTAGTTGGCTTCTTCTCAAAAGTGAGATCACTTTAGACTGAACTCATGGAACTCTGGGAGAGTATATCCGCAATCATAAGAAATGGACCCATTCACACACGCTCTTTAGAGCACAGGTAACCAAAGCTAATCAACACGCAGAAAGTGAAAAAAACACCACCACATCCATCAAAATCTTTCTTTCAGACTATTTTCTACAAACAGTGGAGCCGAGCCTTGGGCTTCTCCAGATTGGCCACATCTGTAGGGAATAATCTTTCCCTACAGCATATACCCTCATCTGTAGGTTTGATCCAAGTTCTGATACTGTTTTGAGCCCTAGACATCAAATCAGACCTCCAGTATTATCCTGACAGTAATGATGCCTACAGTCAGGATTGAGGTTTCAGTTTCATTCTCATTCAGTATAACAAAAAAAAGGCCACAACAAAAGGATATTTAGAACTCTTTCAAAATTAAACACTATGAATTTCATATGCAAGCTACATTCAAGCAACACAGGTAAACTAGGAGTAAACTACAAGTGTCAGGATGTCGAATATTAATTTCAAGCATATAAACCCCAACTGTATCTTTCTTTGAGATTTTTTGACTTCTCCAGTTAAGCTCATCGACCTGCCACTGCCAGGAGCAAGTCTTCTACATTGCTTGCAAGTCTAATGATGCGCTGTCACCATGTGCGCGTAGGCTGCGGAACAGATACAGAATTATCAAGAAAAACTTGTACTGGCTTTACATATAAAAATCATTAGAACAAACTCAATGCTATTAACAAGAAGATAATGTCAACTGAAATCAATATCCACACTGTGGGCAACTTCTCTGTCATGAAACAATTGTATCCCTACTCCCATAAATAAATAAAATTCTCCTTAAACCATTAAAAAGTTAGGATTCATCACAACACCTTTCAAACATTTAAGTAGAAGAACAAGAAAGGCAAGAGGCATTACAAGAAGACGAATACAATACTTCTACAAGAAAACTGTTGTTATATAAGATATTTGCAAATCAGTTACATAAAACAGGGAACACCTCCACCAGAATATTGCCTGCTCATCAACCAAACTATTAACAAAAGGAATGTGTACTAGATGCCCTCATTCAAATCTCCCATTTCCCAATAAGCTATAACTCCATCATTTGTTAAATTAAAACATTGTCTTACTAAAAGGTTTTTAGCTACTTCCTAGAACATGTGCACATGTTAAGCCACCCTTAACGAATTTGTCAAACCATTATTCTCCATTAGAACCAAAGAATTAATCAAAAGATGAGATGGGACCACTGACAGAACAAAGTTCAACAGTGCCAGAAGGCAGTAAGAGGTAATGTATCTGATGAAGCATTGATTTCCAGGAGAAGCACGACCATCCAAGTTCCTAGCATAAGAAAGACGACCGAGCCTACATAAACACCACCAAGAACAAACACTCCAGATATGCTCACAGTGGTCACTTGCTACAGTTTTGGATGTCTAGGCACTCTAATACTTGGATATCTCAATGACGCAACACTCAACAGACACATCAATTCATAGTCATCATATCAAGCTGATATCGCCCTACCACTTTAATATTGGTGCTTTCATATCAAAGATTTCAACCCTTGACCATATCAACTAAAGGTCTAAATTGATCTTTCGCAACTGTGAACCAAACCGAGTATGTTAGTGTCCATATGCGCATACATATACTTGCAAATACATCAATAGAGTATTCCCGTGTCTGTGTGTCGGATCTCATCAAAGTTCCTATATATCACATTTACATTCAGACAATTGGACCTTGAAGCATAGTCATGTTACACATGTATCGGACACGATACTTTTACTTTTGTGAGTACTTTTAGAATTTACTGTTCCATGTGTAGTGTCATATCATCCGCATCTCGGCGTATCCATGTCCGTGCAACAGACGACTTAGAGGTCAGTTTTGGGAACCCAATGGAAGCTTTGCTTTGATCCAAGAACCACAGTCCCAGTAGATTTCACCCACTAGAAATGGCAGAAAGTGAAGCCAAAGTGAGAGGCCCAGAAGCATTCATGAAAAGAATTAGGTTGTCAATTTGTTTAGTTTTTCATATTCTTCTAGTTATTTGGGTTTCTAATCCTAGCATTAGAAGTTGTACTTTCATTCTTGTCACTACAATTGATTTCTAACTTACCATGTAAGATATTAATTCTTTCATCGAGAAGAATACACTGATTGCTTGTTTTGTAAAATGTATGTATTAGAGTAGAAATAGGATTTTTCTTTATTTTGATTTCCTTATTTTGGTTTCATATTCCAAGTTGAATATTGTGTGTTTTCCTAATTTTATTAGGGTTAGAGGTTTTCTTATCATGCAATTGTGATGTCAATATAGTTGGAGTATTGCCCACATCAATAATAATATAAGGCCTTCTCTTCATCTTCATCTTCATCTTCTTCAACTCAACGTGGCATCAGAGCACAAAAAACCCTAAACCTAACTTTTTTTTTTGCCCACTCTTCACAAAAAAAACTTATTGTTCACCTGACAGTACCGCGTCACCTTGAAATCTTGTGATATTTTGGTCGTTACTCAGCCATTCAGAGCTCGATTCGAGTCATTTTCGAAGCGTTGGATTCGTTAGACACTCTTCTACTGCTCTGTTCTCTTTTATTGATAATGTTCATTGCATCTGCTGATTTTATATGTTGATGTTTAGACTTCTCTGCTACTGATCTATCTGCTTGTGGGTTCTTAGATTGTTTCTTACGGCTGAGTATAAAGATAGTCAAGGTAACACTACTCTTGGTATTTCCGCTGACAAATATGTGACTATCAAAATTTGAGTATAATTCTCTAATTCAAAAGATGTATTTAGTCTCTATTTCAGACATTACTACCTTGGCACATTCAGGTATTTCTTATTTAGCGAGTTCATCGCCTTCATCTTGAATTATTGATTCTGGTGTGTCAACCCACATACTGGTAAATCTATAAAGAAAATTCACTTTTCACACACTTTTGCTCTTTTTATAATTTTTGTTTATGGTAGTTCCAAATGTAGTACTGACACTGTCAATCTCACTTCTCTCACTCACTAATGTTAATTATATTCTACATGTTTTTTTAATCTTGTAACTGTGAGTCATTTGATCAAAGCTCTTCAATATTCTATAATCTTTTCTCCGTCATCATGTAACTGTTCAGGACCTTCAGACGAAAAGGTGATTGACGAAGGGTATAAGCAAAATGATCTATATTATCTTAAATGCAGTAAACCTAAAGTGGGCGTTTATGCACTGCTATGTGATAAATCTGTGACCTAATGGTACTTCCATTTAGGTCTTGCATCTTTAAAATCTATCAAATCGCTATTTTTTTATGTTAAGGATATATCTAAGTTAGAATGATTCATATCAGTTTGGTAACCATTAGAGAACATTTCCATCTAGAGTAGTTAATCAATGTATTTCTCCATTTGAAGTTGTTCACACTGATATTGGGGTCCTATTTGAGTTAAAAGTGTGTCTAGCTTTTCTTATTTTGTAACTTTTATTAATGACATTCTTGTATAACTTGATTATTTTTAATAAGAGATAGCTATGAAATTCTCCCTATTTTCTAAGATTTCATAAAGACATTAATACTCAATTTAATTATTCTTTTTAAATTGTACAATCTGATAATGCTTTGGAATATGTGTAAAATGCTCTTCAAGATTATTGTATTTCTCATGGTATAATTCATCAAACTTTGTGCGCTCATACATCTCAACAGAACGGTGTTGTTGAAAGAAAAATCATCATTTACTTGACGTTGGTAGGACACAAATGATTCATATGCGTGTTTACTAAACATTGCTAGGACACAAATAATTCATATATATATGTTCCCAAGTATTTTTGGGCTGACGCAGTCCTTACTGGTTGTCATTTAATTAAAAAAGTTTCTTCTTCTGTTTTAAATGGCAAAACCCTTTCTCAAATCTTTATCCTAAAAAATAACCGTTTGATTTACTTTCAAAAAATTTGGGTGTGTTTTGTTCAAATTCTAAAAAATGGGCATGATAAATTAGATCATCGAGCAGTTCGGTGTTTATTAGGATATTCTCGGACACAAAAAGGATATTGTTGTTGGAATCATATCAGCGAGGAGTAAGTTGATTTGTACGGATGTCACTTTCTTTGAGAAAGTACCTTATTTTTCAGCCTCCACGAGTTCCACTGCAAAAGCTTCGACCATTCATGTTACTCTCATGTATCACTAGAAGACTCGCCTCCACTTTGACTTTATCAACGGCAAAAGAAGAACCAGAGAGAGATCAGAGGAGGAGAGGGCACAGAGAGAGAGGGAGGGAGAGAGTGCATAGAGGGAGAGAGATCGGGAGGGAGAGAGTTGGGGGAGAGAGAACCAGAGAGCAGAGAGAGATGGGGAGAGATGGGGAGGGGGACAGCTGAGATCGCAGGAGAGAGAGAGAGAGGGGATAGAGGTGAGAGAGAGATAGGGAGAGATGGGGAGGGGGACAGCTGAGATCGCAGGAGAGAGGGAGAGAGAGATCGAGAGGGGATAGAGGTGAGAGAGACCGAGAGAGGGATTTTAAGGGGAGAGAGAAAGAGAGATTACGGGGAGAGAGCAGAGATATTTGAGTGATGGGGGAGATAATACAAGTTAATTATCATGCTTTAAAATTCAATGCAGAGAATTATCATGCTTGTTATATTTTTTTTTGCTAAATTAGCATGCTTATTAG
The DNA here is from genome assembly GCA_038442645.1 of Agave tequilana. NCBI lineage: Eukaryota > Viridiplantae > Streptophyta > Magnoliopsida > Asparagales > Asparagaceae > Agave > Agave tequilana. The sequence goes on along the minus strand of JAVJIF010012974.1, from coordinate 48,654 downwards.
TTGTTAATTGCTTTAATTCAATTTCAATTATCATGTTTGTTAGTTAATTGTTATAATTCATTCTTATTTGTGTAGATTGAATAACATGGCTAAAAGTTTGGATCCCGCACATGAATTTGCGGATCATATAGCCGGTGATCCTCCGAATGTGTTATTGCAAATTTTGCAAGCATAAAATAACTGCTGGAATCACTAGGCTTAAACATCACTTGGCCGGTACTAAAAAAGGCGTTAAAATTTGTGCGCAAGTCCCGTCCAATGTGAAGCAAGCTTGTAAAGACATGTTGTTGGTCACGGAGGTGAAAAAGGAGTCAATAATCCGTGAAATTGGGAGGATGGGAGAATCACAGGAAGATGTGGTAAGCCAGAATTGCAAAGCGCTGCCGGAAGCAACTCCCAACCCTGAACTCTTGGGCCTATGAATAAATTTATCAATCTTGGAGCCCGTCAATCGACACTTGAGAGCTCTTATAAGGAGGCAAGAGAGAAATGTGTAAGAAAAATTGAGAAATGCATCTATGCACTTGGGCTTCCATTTAATATCATTCAAACTCCTTATTGAAAGGAGATGATAGAAGAGGTCGGATCATTTGGGATAGGCTTGAAGCAACCATCCTCTTATAAGATAAGTACACGGGTACTTAAAGCTGAGGTAGAGGATATAGATAAGATCAAAGCGACGCACATGGCGGCTTGGAAGCAATATGGATGCACGGTGATGTCGGATAGATGGACAGATAGGAAGAGTAGGAGTTTGATAAACTTTCTTGTGAATTCACCTGAGGGGACTTTTTTTTATAAGTCCATTACTGCGTCAGAATCGATCAAGACCGGAGCTTTCTTGTGGGAGCAACTTGATAAGGTGGTGGAGGAGATTGGTGAGGAGCATGTTCTTCAAGTGATTACCGACAATCATGTATCTTATGTGAATGTCGGTGCAAGACTTATGGACACAAGAAAATGTCTTTATTGGACTCCTTGCGCTGCTCATTGCCTTGACTTGATGCTTGAAGACATAGGCAAAATGAAAATTCATGCGGAGACTCTTGAGATGGCAAAGGGTATAACCCAATTCATATACAATCATGGTTGGATTCTTAATTTGTTTCGGGCACACACAAAAGGGAAGGAACTCCTAAGACCGGCCATTACACGATTTGCTACTTCCTTCTTGACTCTACAAAGATGGTACCAATTAAGACAACCTTTGAGAAAGATGTTTGCATCCGAAGAATTCAATAGGAGCACTTGGGCAAAAAACCAAATGGAGTGAAAGTAAAAAGAGCGGTGATTTCTACTAGAAGTTTTTGGGCCAAAGTTCTATTTTGCTTTAGCACCACACTTCCACTCGTATATGTTCTACGAGAGGTGGATTCGGATGTGAGGCCATCTATGCCTTTTCTTTATGATATGCTTGATACTGCAAAGGAGAAGATACGGGATGCGTGTGGTGGCAGTAAGAGGAAGTACATGCCTTACTGGAATATGATTAACCAGAGGTGGACAGGTATATTGCATAGACCTCTTCATGCGGCAGCGTACTTCCTAAACCCAAGATGTTTCTAAAGCGAGAATTTTAGCAATGATGCTGAGGTAAGAAGAGGCCTTCGTGAGTGCATGCAGCGCATAATCCCTGACATTCGTGAATATGCAAAGCCTTACGTGGAGTTAGATAATTATAAACAGAAGCTTGGAGAATTTGGAAGCCAGTTAGCTCAAATGACCTTGAACGCTCGTAGTCCAGGTATAATTTAGTGAATATCTTTGATTCTTTGTTTAGTCATGTGATGTCTAACGCTTATTCTTTTAGTTGCTTGGTGGGAGAGATTTGGAGATGAAGTTCCTACACTTCAAAAGTTCGCAGTTCGAATTCTATCTCTTACTAGTAGTGCTTCCGGATGTGAACGCAACTGGAGCACTTTTGAGCAAGTAAGAAAAGTTAAAACCTACAACTTATAAGTTATAACTTTCTTTATAATAAATAAGCAATGACTTAATTTAATAAATAAATTTGTTTGTTGAAGGTACATTCAAAGAAAAGATGCTGCTTGGAGCAATTACGTCTGCAATCCCTCGTTTATGTTATGTATAACATCAAGCTTCGAGAGAGGAATATTCGTAGGAAGCGATTGCATATTGATCCGATTTTGATAGAGGAGCCTGCTAGCGATGATGAGTGGCTTGTAGACACTGAAGAGCCTTGTCTTATGGATGATATTGCATGGCTAGATGAAGTAAGGGAAGAAGATGAGGCAAGGGAAGACGAGGACAGAGATTTTCTAGATGTCACTGCACTTGGTAATGAAGGCACTAGCATTGCGGTTGATAGTGAATCTAGAGAAAAGAGACAAAGGGTAGATAGTTATTCTTCAATGGACAAAGGGAAAGGACCTGTCATTGATGATGTGGATGAGACCAGGGACGATATCTATCCGAAGGATGCTGAGTACATCTTGGAGGAGGATGATTTAGTCATCATAGATGAGATTAGGGCATGATATTATTCCAAGATATTATGACTACTTTGTTTTGTATGACTGACTTATATTTGCGAACTTCTTTTGAAATTTGTTATGTTTGTGAACTTGTTATAACTTGTGAATGTGAAAAATTATTGCGATACTTCCTAAAATTTGTTGTGAGACTTAATAAATATGTTATATATTTGTTTTGATTTTTTTCAGATTTTTTAAAATTATTTTTTATTTATTAAAATTCTTAAATATAGTATATATATTTATTTTTATTAAATAAATATTAAATCACGTAACCTACGTTATGCATTACGTTATAAACTATCTTAACATAACAAAAGAAAAACATTATCGTTACATTATCGTTATTTTGAACATTGGTGTATTCAATCTTTCCTTTCTGAAATGGGCGTTATCTACAACAAACCAATGGTGATGTACTTGTTGTGATAAACATTACCAAACAATAAGAGTAGCAGCGAAAACACCGAGCAACTATCGTAGCAAGCAATATAACTTGATCACCACAAAAGCAAGAAAACAAATCAAGAACACAAGATTTTGTGGGAGGGGAAGAAATTCTTATTAACTTGAGAAGCAAAATAGAGTTTACAAAAATCTCACACCAGGATCTCTCAAACTCTGGTGGATAAAACAATTAAACAATCTCATCTTCACACCCTCTAATGACGACACATCTCTTGCTATAGAGAAAAATAAGATTACAAGTTATGAAATCACCAAACTGCCCTTGACGTGTTCTCCAAGTTTCACGGGCCGCGGAAATTTCCAGAGTGAACCGCTTCTCTACTATGTATCTCTAAGGTGCTACTCTACACTTTCACTTCAGAGTGCTCTCTCTAAGGTGCTACTTTGCACTGTGATTCCGGAGTGCTCCTTCGCTTAAATGCTTTGGAGTGCTCCTCTAGAGTAATACCAAGCTGCTACACCAGAGCGAAACTCCGAACTTGCCCTCAACCTAAAACTCCGAACTCGCACCTTTACCAATGCTTCGCTCTCAATCCGAGATCTGCAAGAAAAATTTCTCAAAGTAATTTTGCTCCGAGGGCTCTGCCCCCGAACCCCCGGGAGAGGCCTCCCCGCCCCCCTTCCAACCCCCAAGGCGACCTGATCGAGCAGATCAATTCATGTAATGACTCATCGTAGGGCGATAAATTATCAAGGCAATAATTAGGCTCCACAACTTAACAGTTCTAGTTGTTGAATCTATTGGAATCTCCTCCACCTTGTCGTGTAGTTCTCTAATGAATGTGAAGGATCCAAAATACCAGCAATATTGTGACAATCAAGCAGCTATGTATATTGTCAATAATCATGTTTTTCATGAGCGAACGAAATATAATGAAGTCGACTGTCAGTTTATCCAAGACATGGTGATGACACATTGGAGAGTTACTTCGTTCGTCAGATCGAGTTGTCAACTTGGAGATATCTTCGCTAAAACTTTATCTAGAAAGTTTTTCAATTTTGTTAGCAAGCTGGGCATGATTGACATCTACTCTCCAACTTGAGAGGGAGTATTATGGTAGAAATAATATTAGAGCAGAAATATGATTTTTCTTTATTTTGGTTTCCTTTTTTGGCTTCCTACTCCAAATTGAATATTATGTGTTATCCTAGTCTTGTTATCATATAATTTGATATGTGTTATCCTAGTATTAGAGGTTTTATTATCACATAATTTGATGCCTATATATTTGAGGCAGTGCCAACATCAATAATAATATACGATCCTCTCTTCATCTTCTTCACCTCAACAATATGTATTAAATGAAGTGATTCAAGTGAAAGGTTCTTTATATAGACTAAAGCGAAAACCATTATTCAAGGGAAATGTTCTTTATATAGACTGAAGATACTCCTTTCCATCCTAAGGACCCTCCAAATTAGAAGTTTCTCCCACTTCATGAATATTATAGCAACAGATGCAGGACAAATACTGAATATAACTTTTACAAGTATTTTGATATTGGGCCTAGAGATTGTTTTTGTGAACTGTTATTAGGATCTTTATAGAGTATACTGTTCCTGTACAAGACAAGGCATTACTTCCCTAAACACACATCCAAGAGATGCTTTCTGCCTAACCAGAAAGTGGTGGTTTAATACAGTGCAGTGAATCCCTTTTAGGAATTTAAGCCAAGGACAAGAAAATCCTCAACAGAACAATATTTAAAGACATACCATAATAGCACGGATGACCCTGGGACAAAATTCATAAATCTTATATCCAGCTAAATAAAGAATATCAGAAACATGTGATGCTTATATGCAAATCATATGACCAATGGATAAGGCTGCTACTGAGGGTGCACAATTCATTATCAAAGTAAACATTTAAGATGTTCATTTGCAGTTCATATGCCCAACAGAGATGATAACCCAATTCCCAAGCGGCCAAGACCACCAATTCTAGGACAAATTCAGCAAATTGATCCTGTTGGGAAAACCAAACTGGCATGTCATGGGTTCAACATAAAGGCTGCTTGCTGCAAGGTGTGCAAAACCCATTACCAAAGTAAACATTTGCGATGTTCATCTGCAAACCATATGAGCAACAGAGATGACAACCCAATTCCCAAGTGTCCAATACTACCAATACTAGGACACATGCAATAATTGATCCTTCGCAAATGATATGAAACCAAACTGGCATGTGACAACTTTGACATTAAGACAGCTGCTACCAATGCAAAACTCCATTATCAACATGTTGAACTGACAGGACAGCTCCATATCCTACGGATCTCCTGATCCTTTACACAAAAGCTAGCATCAAAGAACTATATTATTCTGAAAATTCAAACACTGCTACCTAACATGTCAAACAAAATTGGCAGATGAATAATCAGTCTCTTAAAGTGATGAATTCCACACTATTGTGACAATGCAATGTATTATGAGTTTGAAAGAAATGTAACCCTGTAACCTAATTTGAGCGACGGAAGATAACCTCCATAGTAAAAAAAAAAAAAATCAACATCATCATCAAATGGAAGAAGCATATTGAATGATACAATCAAGGAGTTAACAGAACATCTAGGCAAGTTTGAAGAAGAATACATGAATTAATTAGTTTCAAGGAATAACAAATCCCCACAGCACAAAAAATTTGAAATCGTCACTCAATTTGCATTCTACGTGAAACAATGTGACATGACATACCAATAAGGGAAGAAGGGACATGACCACTTCTCAAGGCAGAAGCTACAATCCCTCTCTCTGCTCCTTCGGCAAATGAAATGTCCCCCAAAAAAACATGAGCGGATACTATAAAAGCCTTGAATAATCTCACATTATAAACATGAAAACTCATCCATGCTTGCTGACTTCCCTCAGAAGAATCAACTTAGTTAGATATCCATGCCCGATATATGCCACAGCAATCAATTTTCAGCATACAATCTCTGTGGCATGAGTGAGGAATCCCTAAATAACAATGCTAGCAATCAGCCACTCTCCCTCTTGCAGTTCCCAGGTAGGAGATATCTATACTTGTCGGCACTCTGAAGTAGATACCCCGGAAGATGGACTGCAGAATATGAGCTCGGTATCGGACCCAACTTTGCTATGATTTCCTTGAACGTGTGCTCCTCCGGAAGCATGTCAAACAGGTCCGCCCCTCGGCAAATCACATCTTGAATCCTTGTCGGGCTCAAGAAGTAGGAAAACCTCACCCGATCAACGTGGCTGTATGCCTTCATCTTGAAGATAAACTCACTGATGTACCGGAAGCAAAAGCTACAGTGCCAACCCGAATCAGCCAGCAGGTCATTGGTCTGCCTGAAATGGGCGTATCTCGTCTTCCCTGCCCGGTACCTATGAACCGACGCCCTCCAGCTCTTATCATCCAACATGAACTCAAACGAGTAAAGGTAGTTCCTGAGCTGCAGATGGAGAACCTCGGGGATATCATCGCACCACCTCAAGAGGTTGATGGTGTGGCCACTCGGGATCTCATCCACATCGGACATGATCAACAAGTCATCATCGGTAATGCCCGCGATCCTAATGAGCTGATCCAGCGCGACCCGCTGGTAAGACTCCTCAACAAACGGATTCTCGCCCTTCACAAACCTCCCCCCAGCAGTCCCGTAAGTGAGCCTGGACTCAACGAACTTGAACTGCTCCCTGTTCTTGGAGAAAAACAGGGGCTTCTTCAACCCGGTGAAGGTTGAATTGGACTCCAAGAGCACGAATTCAGAGACATAAGGATGGAGCTCCTTCCACCGGACGGCAAGGATGTCCAACTCGTTGCTGAAGAGGACGGCATCAAAGACGCGCCTCGGGGTGTCACGAACCCTCCAGCCGTGGAGGCGGCAGAGGTTCTCCATGGTGACATTCTCGCTGTAATAATGGGGGATGTGGTTGAAAGGCTTAGGGGGAGACTCCCAAAGGGGCCGAAAGAAGGAAGTGACCATATGGCCCTGCAAGTAGACTAACAAGAGAAAAATTGGCAGGCCGACGAAGAGGAAGAGCAGGGCCTTGATATCGAACCCCCGCAGCGCGCAGCACAGCCTCGACATACTCAGCGCTGCCTTGCTAGCCTGCTGAAAATTACAGACACAAATAAGTATAATAATAATAATAATAGTAATAATAATCATCGTAAGAAAAAAGTGGAAAATCCCAACTTTTTTTAAAAATAACGAATTATTGAACCGATGCCAACTAATTTTTATACAATTTTAAAATGCTAAAATTTGAATGATTGAACTGACGCCAACTACACAATCTGAGAAAATTGGGATATAAAATCGGACGAAATATTTTTTTCTTAAAAATGTCAAATTGCTAAGCATTTGAAATCACTGAACCGATTCGTACTACAATCAGCTGCGAATCAAAAAAAAAAAAAAAAAAAAATCTAAAATTAGAGGGAAAAAATAAGAGGAAAAAATGGGCAGCAGCAGATTAGACAAGATTAAAGAAAGTACAGATCTGAGAGAGGAAAGAGAAGAAATTACCGGGCCGCAGACATCCTCGCAGATATCATCCTTCTTCTTGGAACTGTAGTATCCGCCTCCTTCCGGCATCTCTTCGAATCGGACCTTTCCACCAACTCAAAGGATAAAGCGCGAGAAGAAAGGCCAGCAACAACTATCACCAAAAAAAAACCGTTTTTTTTTTCCTGTTTCTTTTCTTCAATCAGTTCGCGGCCGCGACGGCGACGGCGACGGCGACGGCGGCCGTGGAGGGAGATCGGAACAGATCACCGGCGGAGGGAGACGCCGCTAGTGGAGAGGCCCGTGGACGCCTGATCTGTGAGCGCACAGCGGCGTGATCTCCTCCTCTGTATTTTTGCCCCCCGCTGTTTTTGAGGAGTGTGGATTTTTTTCTCTCTTTTTTTTTGGGTTGGCGAGCGGGGTTGAGGGGGAAGGCAAAAGGATTGTGTTATTTTATTATAATATTATAAAAATTTGGGCGTTGTGGGTTTGTGGGTTTTAATTCCTCATCGCCCCACTTTTCTCTTCCACTTTTTTTTGAGGACCTCTCGAACCGACTAATGACAGCCGATGGAGAAATCGTATTGCTTGTCTTCTTTTCCGGAGTAATGATAATTATAATAAGAGGGCCTCAAAATGGAAAAACTTACTTGAACCCCCAAATTCGGAGTTTTGTTTACTCTCAGGACCCTGCGCTGCTGCGGCTCTGGGAGTGGGATGATGCTGAGTGTTGCTGCTGGCGCTGATGGGGGGGGGTTATTTATACCCGCGGGATGAGAAAAACACGGAGGATATTTACAAAGGAGACAGCGCAGACCATTCCTTGGTTTTCTTAGCCCAGTCGACAATGGCGACTGAGTCAAGAACTTAATAAAATATTTTCTGATTGTTTGAGACCTTTTTTGCATATTCAGCCTTCGATTGTTTTTTTGGGGGAAAGTTTGATGTTGGAGTTCCCTATGTATTTTTGTTTGTATAAAGGGCAGTCACTTTTGAGGTATCAAGCATTTTTTTTATAATGGCGTGAGCCAAATAAAAAAAGTGAAACAAAATTAAACATTATATATCGTATTAAATAAGAATGCTTATCAAAGAAAATTATTCCAGTTAGAATTGGGCTTATAGTAAACTTTATGCGCACTCCACAGTGAGTGAACTCATGAATGATTCATTCATTTTGATCTACATATTCGAATTAGGTTAATAGTAAAAAAAAACATGTGATTTCGTGTCTTTTTATTCATACATTAAGTGACTATACAAAATATGTTATATTAATCATTTAAAAAAAATGTCATTTGATGTAGAGACAAAAAATTTTGGAATCGTGTGATTTTTCATTATTAGCTTAACTTGAATATGCAGATTAAAATGAACAGTTCGAATCATCAATGAAATGGCTCACCGTGAAGTTCGCATGAAGTTTATTTGAGACATTCTGGTTAGAATACTTTTTTTTATCAAATAAGAGTAAAAGATATTTGTGTATTTAGTGTTGTCCTAGAGTAGTAAGAAAACTTCGGTGCCAAATTTTACTTCCAATTTTTTTCTGATTTACCGGTCGTGAGAAGAAAATGTATTTATTTGTCTCCTTTTCTAAAAGTACAAGAAAAATAAGCTACCTCAGAGTTGCCTGGATGCCGTAAAACCTCATCATATATATATATATATATATATATATATATATATATATATATATATATATATATATATATATATATGGAGAGAGGAGATAGAGGAAGATAGCACAGAGACCGGAAGTCAAAAGGGGTAAGAACGACGCATGCAGCAGCTTTGGACAGAGCCCAGTCGACCTCCCGGTCGATCGGTAGACAAGGTTGGTCGACCACCCAGTCAATTGTGTGCACGACATGCACAGGGATAACCCGGTCGACCGTGACAAGGAGCGATCGACCGCCCGGTCGACCGACTAAAAGTAGCAACTCTCGGTTGATCCCGGTGGATCGGACCGGTCGACCGTGGACAGGGGTCGGTTGACTGACAGACACGTTTTGCTGACCTTTCTGGATTCGGATTCCTTTTCTGTTTTGGGATCAAATTCAATCAGGGTTTCCTAAATCCCTAGGACTATATGGCTATAAATAAAGGATATAGCCCTCATGTATTGTATCCCTGAAAGATCCCTCAAATATCCCTTTATATTTGCTTGTATTGATTGTTGAATCAATAAAATCTCTCTCTCCCTTGCCCCGAGGACGTAGGCAAATTGCCGAACCTCGTTAAATACTGTGTTGATTTGCTTTCTCTATTATTTCTATGTTCTTGTCATGTCGGTTACATCTCCGACTGCATCTGTCTCTGTTCGGTGTGGATTCCTCAGAGAGATTGTTGCCCAAGCGCGTGCAACAAGTGATATCAGAGCATCCCAGTTCGTCGTTGGGTCGTGTGTTGATTTTGAGGGCATCGGTTGCTGTTTGGCGGAGATCGTGTCGATCTCGGAGTAACGTTGGGACTGTTTGTGAGATCGTATGTTGAACTCAAAACAGCATTTGGATTGCTCGAGGAATCAATTCGGAGAAGTAGATTGCTTTGAAAACTCTTCGAGATTTTCAGGTAAAGATCATATCTTTATCTAGTTTATTTTTTCTAATTCCGTTTGTTTTCGCATTACTTTGAGGAATCAGTTGAGAAGATGGCTGGAGAGATTACATCTACAGTGAAATCTGTGAATCCACATTCGTTGAGGATTAATGTGGTAAAGTTTGACGGCAGGAACAACTTCGGTATGTGGAGATGTGAGGTGATGGATGCATTGACAGTATCAAACCTGGAAGACACTCTACAGTTAGAGAAGAAGCGCAATTCAACTACTGAAAAAGATTGGGACAAGATGAACCGGACAGCGCGTAGCATGATCAGGTCTTATTTGACACAAGACATCAAGTATCATGTGTTGCATGAAATATCTGAAAGGCAGCTGTCGGAGATTCTGGAGAAAAAATATCTGACGAAAAGTGTCGAAACGCGGTTGCAGTTGAAGAGTAAGCTTTATCGTTTCCAGATGCAGAGAGGATCCTCTATTCATGAACACATGAATAGCTACATAAAGCTTCTTACAGACCTAGTTAATGTGGATGTGGAGATCGATGAAGAGGATAAGGCGGTAATTCTATTGAATTCTCTTATGGAAGAAGAGTATGAGACATTTACTCTTACATTGATCAATGGAAGAAAATCCCTTAACTACAATGAGGTGTCTGCTGCTCTTGTGCATTATGAAGTAAGAAAGAGGACAAAATGTCTTCTTCAGGGAGCACAATAGTAGAGGCATTGGCGGTAAGAGGCAGGAGTTCCAATCAGAAAGGAAGATGTGATTAGGGAAGATCGAAATCCAGATCAAGCTCCAGAGATCTGAAGAGGAATCAGTGCGCCTTATGCAAGGAGCTAGGCACTGGAAAGTTGATTGTCCGAAGGCCAAAAGTAAGAAGAAGGAGCCGATGACCGAAGCAAATCTCACACAGGTGGGCAGTACTCATGCCAGTACTTCACAGGCGGATGAAACGGATTCAGACTCATCGATATTTTCTTTCTCTGTTACTACTTCTACTGTTAGTTACTCAGATAATGCTGAGTGGAACTTAAATACAAGAGCTACCTATCATGTGTGCCTGAACTGGGACTGATTTTCTAGCTTTGAGAAGCTAGATGGACGTTTTACTGTCATGGGTTATGATCATCCATGTAACATAGAAGGGATGGGTACAGTTCGTATCAAGATGAATGATGGGATAGTACGATAATTGAAGGAGGTGAGGTATGTACCTCAACTCAAAAGAAATCTTATCTCTGTTGGTGCTTTGGAAACATTAGATTCTGTGGTATCTATACGAGATGGTGTTCTCAAGATATCAAAGGCTCAATGGTGGTTATGAAGGGCATCCGCCGGAGCAATCTTTACTACTTGAAGAGTAGTATAGTTACAGGTTAGGTGAAGATTTCTATTTCTTCAGATAATGTTTGCACACAGGTCTGATAGATGAAGGTCGGGCACGGAGGTCAGTAAAGAAGGGATCATTGGAAGGTGCTACTACCTGCACCTTGGAATTGGGTGAACAGGATGATCTGTACAAGAAGGTAAAATTCAGCACCACTACTCACCACTCTGAAGGTCTTCTTGATTGTATTCACGTAAGTATTTGGGAACCTGCTAAGACTGCATCACTTGGAGATCATAAGTACTTTGTCTCTTTTATTGATAATTTATCTAAGCATTGTTGGATATATCCCATGAGATAAAGGTGTGAAGCTCTAGATATGTTGGTGAAGTGGAAAAAATAATGGAGAATCAGACCGGTAGGAAGATTAAGGAGCTACAAATTGATAATGTTGAAAGAGACATGAACCAATTCCTACAATTTGGCCAGAACATTGGTATTGGTACTCACTTCACAGATGGAATATATGGGTTGGCTAAGGAGATGAACCGTTCTTTACTGGAGAAGGCTCGGTGTTTATTGTCTAATACACGATTAGACAAATCGTTTTGGCCTGAGGCAATTGTGTATGCTAGCCATCTCATAAATGGATTGTCATCGACTGCGGTAGGAGGTAAAGCTCCTCTATAAGTTTGGTCTGGGAAAACTACTCAAGGTCATGATTTGCTACCGGAATTTGAAAGTCCAGCCTACTTTAATATCAAAAATGGCAAGGTGAACCTGCGAGCAAAGAAGTTTGTGTTTTTGGGTGTCAAAAGAAATATGAAAGGCTATAGGTTATGGGACCCTGAAACAAAAGATCGTGTTGAGTCAGCATGTCATATTTGATGAGACTTCATTGTTGAAGTCTACCGTCTCTCAGCAGGTAGAGAGGATGAAGACCAATGAAGTATCACAGCGGGTGGAGGTTGATGTACTCCACCATCTCCAGTTGGTTCGGTATCAGTGAGGACTTCATTGGATGTGACACGGGGTGGAGATCATGTAGTTAGTTTTGATGCTGAACAGGTTAAAGACATTGATGAGAATGTCGAATTGTTTGCAGCAATTGAAACCAAGATAAAACCACGAAAATAGGTGAAGAAGCATGAATCTCAAGCTTGTAATCGCGACAAGCTCAAGTTAAAAGTCGTTGTTCTCCATAATGATAGTAAGGAAGTTCATATGACTAAGCCAGGTCGGTTCGCTGCTGAAAATTCAGTCACAGATGTTTGAGCTTAATGGAGCTCATTTACAATGAACTACGGTTGGCTTGATCCCTAGGGTAAGGTACGTAGGCAGCCGTAAAAGCGCAGCCATTTCGTGATGCAGCCAGTATGAAACTATATGGTGTATTTGGGTTCTCGAGAAGCTGATTGGGACTTCACGTAGAGGTGAAGAGTTGAACTTCACGTAGAGGTGAAGCATTATGATCTCGATGAATAGTTGAGCTTCTGGTGAGAAGATGGTTAAGCTTGCAAAGAGGGTGTGCATCCAGTTTGTTGAAGCCAATGATGGTGTTTGGTGTGCTCTACTCAGATTTGGTTGGACCGTCTCGAAAACATGTGGACTGGAGAAAGCCAGTCAGCTGGAGAGTTAACTCATGATGGGTTCTTCTTTGGGTCAATTGGAATAGAGTTCCATGAAGTTGTTGAGTGGGAGACACTTTCATCGATCGGCTCGTATGGTATTTCTCTTCAGGTGAAGTGATGGGAACGCATGTATGATGCATTTTGTTTAGATAGCTGAGCTGAAATTGAAAGTTTACAGTTGATGTTGGAGTTTGGTGAGAGTTACAGGTGGCAATGACAAACTCAATTTGGATCTGGTGAGATCAATGAAAATCAATTGTACATGTACTGGCGATTCATTTGAAGCAACGGGTGCGTCTGTTGGCCAAGTCGAAATCGTGTATCGCTTTCGCTGAGATCGTGTGTCGATTTCGTTCGAAGCGCTCAAGCCGAGATCGTATATCGATTTCATCGAGATCGTGTGTTGATTTCGCCAGGTGTTCGTTGGAGTTTGGCTCAGATTTGAAAAATCTTCACCGAGGTGGAGATTGTAGGGAGAGAGAAGATAGAGAAAGATAGCACAGAGATCGGAAATCAAAAGGAGTAAGAACGGCGCATGCAACAGCTCTAGACAGAGCCCGGTCGACCGCCCATTCGACCGGTAGACAAGGTCGGTCAACCGCGCAGTCGACCGATGTGCACGACATGCACAGGGATAACCGGTCGACCGCCCCGTCAACAGTGGCAAGAAGCGGTCGACCGCCCAGTCGACCGACTGAAAGTAGCTGCTCTCGGTTGGTCCCGGTCGACAGGACCGGTCAACTGTGGACAGGGGTTGGTCGACCGGCCGGTCAACCGATAGACGCATTTTGCTGACCTTTCTGGATTCGGATTCCTTTTCTGTTTTGGGATCGAATCCAATCAAGGTTTTCTAAATCCCAAGAACTCTGTGGTTATAAATAAGAGCTAGAACCCTCATGTATTGTATCCCTGAAAGATCCCTCAAGCATCCCTCTGTATTTGCTTGTATTGATTGTTGAATCAATAACATCTCTCTCTCCCTTGCCCCGAGGACGTAGGCAAATTGCCGAACCTCGTTAAATACTGTGTTGATTTGCTTTCTCTATTGTTTCTCTATTCTTGTCGTGTTGGTTACATCTCCGGCTGCATCTGTCTCTATTTGGTGTGGATTCCTTAGAGAGGTTGTTGCCCAGGCACGCGCAACAATATATATACATATACACACACACACACACACACACACACACACACACACACACACACACATATATATATATATATATATATATATATATATTTTATATTTATATGCCTAATGGTCTAATGCAAAGTGATAGACTTCTGTCGTTGCGGAAAGAACTTGAGACCGAATTCTTCCCACTCAAATACCATCTTATGACATCTGAATGCAAGATCAACTCCATTGAAGTTGATTTACATTATTTCAAGTAACTAGAAATAAATAAATCATAGATTTTGAATATTTTTTGCCATCCCTCAAATATAGGCAAAATAGATAATCGAAATAGTGAGTTGGTTAGTTTAACAGTGTAGAATATTTGAAAGCTAAAAAATTTGGCGTGTAAAGATTTTTAAATGTTTAGATCATGATGAAATGATCGGATCGAAAATTTGTATGTCTGAAAAATTAAAGTTAAGCAATATGTTATTTTCGATCATCTATTTTGCACCTATTCAAAATACATAAATTTTATTTAATTACTCGAAATAATGTAAATCAACTTCAACGGAATAGATCTTACATTTGGATATTGTATGATTGTAAACGATTCGGCTATCGTATGATTGTATTTGAGTGGGAAGGACGAATCTTTCCAAATTAACACAAATCTATTTCTTGATGTTTATTTATTTGCATGTTGATTGTAAAATATAAAGGGAGAATAATGTTAATAGAACAATGTCTGACAATGCCACTTAGTAGTCAGCATGCATGATGATTATGTGCAATAAAATTTCTAAGAAGTTATTCTTGAAATTTTCTTTAAATTAAAATAATTATTCTAAGCTTGGTAACTAAATAGAGAATCAGAAATGTATTCTTAATGTATATGTACGTTAATGGACTTCATCCCCAATTATACCTCTAAATAATCTTGCTAATACGATAGGCATCACTTTGGAGAATACTGAGGAAGAACAAGAACATATTATTAATGAGATGCGTAGGATAAAGTCGGACAGAGTGGGCTCCCGCCTTAAATCCAAAAAGTTGCTCAAAAAATAGCCGCACATAAGTTCCACAATGTGCAACGAAGGAATACTCCTTGTGCGTCGGCGAGCGGATGTACATTTATCTCCTGTGAGTGAACTTTTGGAGATCTTTCAGAGTGTGTATCAGGGACTATTTAGGGTTCTATAGCAGGCTTTTGTAAGCTTGTTAGTAGTGTCTTTTGGTTAATGAATAGGAGAAGTGTGTTTGCATTGTGGATAGAAGTAGTGTATGTTGGATTGTTGCAGGAGTGTGTTGTACAATGGAAGGAGGAATGTTCTTGTATAGTTTCATTATAATCTCTTTAATAAAAAGAGGGGGGCTTGCCACCTTTTAAAAAAAAAAAAAAAAAAAATGTAGACGAACGGTTTTTTTAAAAGTTTCCTAAGTAACGTACTTTTGAGTTTGAGTTAGATTTGATTGATTTACTTCACATGAAAAAAATTCTAACAAGAACATTGGATTCTCTATTACATAAATAAATAAAAGATTAGAGCTATTAGTGAAAGCTTAGTTAGTGGCTTTAAAAAGTTGGAGCATGAAACCCTTGCATGTACAAGGACTCCTAGATCCTTTGTTGGTTGCAAAAAACTTTAAAATCACAAAAATTTATTTTGTAAGCTGATAATGTTCTAAAATGCAAAATAAAATTTTTAGTTGGATTAGAAATTCAAATATCTAAATCACGATTTTGTAGATAATGATTTTACCCACCCCAACAATCAAACAGACGGGGCGTAGAATAGAAACCATTTAATTTTACAGAAATACTCGCCGTATTTCTTATATTCCAAAATTTAAATTTAGTAAATTCTTTTTTATTATTAACCATTTAATTTTACAGAAATACTCGTCGTATTTCTTATATTACAAAATTTAAATTTAGTAAATTCTTTTTTTATTATTTTTTTTCTATTTCGTTCCATTTTTACAGATTGGTCTTGTTCCCATCTCCTGAATCAATAGACTACCGTATAAATATATTTTAATCTCAGCAATAATTCAATATTAAACAAGCATAAATGGATTCCGACGAATATTCCTTCCTCACATGGCAAAATTAAATATCCAGTTGGCGTCGAAAAACTCATTAACAAAACTAGAGGGGGCTTTCTCCAAAATAGCCAGTCACCTCGATTGCATCGTATCCTCAGAAAAAAAAAAAAGAAAAAAAAGAAATTGTTGGACAGCAGGCGAGACGATAACGCGCAGCGCGGACTCGGACTGGGTCAAGCCCACCCCCAATCAAATTTGGTGGTCTTGATTACAAGATAAGATTGGGTTGGGTACGGGCCATTTTGGACGGACCCGGACCGGTCCAATCTCTCGGAGTCAATGTGGAATCTTTCCCTCTTGGAATTTTAGCCACATTGTTGTCATTGTTGATTACTCAACCTTTGGTTGGCAAAAAGTAACTACGAGTTGAAGAAATTGGAATTTTTTGAAAATATTTTTGACTACTACTCGTAAAATTACGTGCATCAAGTGTCTTTGTGCATCTATTGAGAAACCATAATGAATGGTTCAAATAATTAAGATATTGCTTTCTTTAAGTAGTTGGGCTTGAACTGAATTCTTGCCTTTCGCAATTTGAATGTCACTGGAGGAACAACACATACGTGTGCTAGGTAACTTGTAATTGTTGCAAAATGGATTGATTTTTTTTTTTTTTAAATCTAAAAATTGAGTTAAAAGTTATAGCAATTGATATGGATACATCTTGTCTTGTAGCATAGTATAATTAGAGCTGCATATTTATGGTTAAAATGCATCACATAGTAGATAGCTACCCCTTGATAGCAACGAAGGAAAAATAAATATGAAAGAAAGAAGAAAGAAACAGAAAGCTAGGTTTTGTATCTCTTGATGTCTTGTTGTCTCTAGCTCAAGAGAATATACGTATATTCGATGGTGATAAATTATAGACTGGAGTGAGCATCTTGCTCTTGTTTCCTTTGGGACGACGTGGATGGAGCTCAAGAATCATCGTCATATTTCTATTTGAACTTTGTGATTATCATCAAAGTGATAGGCATCAAGAGTTTCAAAAAAGATAAAAGCTCCACAACTTCTTGAAAGAGAGAGTTTGTTGCGAGAACTCTGTCTTCTTCTCTGTGTGAATGAATGGATGGTGTAGAATTCCAAGAACCCTGTGATATGTATTATTTTCAGGGACTGTTTGGTTAGGGATGAAAGTGAGGAAGTAGTAATAGTTCCCTTTGGAATGTGAGAATTGGTTAATGAGTTTTCTGGTATTTGAATGTTGTTGGGAAGTGTGATTTGAAAAATGTTATGTATTTTCGGTATTTGGATAGTAATGTGAAAGTGGAAAAGTTCATCGCAAAGTTCACCGCAAAATAATATTAAAATAAAATTAATTAGAAAAAATAGAAATTAGATTGTAATTAGAATGCAAGTGAGATTTACAATGACCACAAAATTAACTGTTTTGAGATACAACTTATTACAAATGAGATTTACATGACCACAAAATTCACTGTAGCATAAAAGTGAGGAAGTAATTGTGTAAAAGGAAAAAGAGAAAAAGAAAAAGGATTTTATCATTTTTTTTTCTTTCTAGTATTTGAATAGACAGAAAAGTGAACAATTATATTTCCTCATTTTCTTACTTCCGCCTACTTCCTTCCAACCAAACACGCCTGCAAGCAAGGACGGCCGGAACAAGAGCTAGAAGAAAAATCCTCGAGTTGTGCCAAAAAAGATCAAGTTCTCTCGTGCGCGTCATTCTCAGATGGTCTTCATCATAACAACCACAAAGTTTTGGAACAAGTGACTGTTAGCCCAGGGCATGCTAATGTTGACATGTGGTGATGAAATAAAATCATTGATTGTTGGTTTCTTTAGAATATTTGGACCTGGATCCGACCCAATAAGGTTAAAACCGCCCGAACTTTAACGAGATCAAATACGGATCGGATATGATATTAATCGTACCCGTATTTGTTTGTCAATCATACATAGATACTGGTACAAATATATGGTTAGTAAGACTCCTGTTATGTGTGTTCGCTCAAATCAGATATAAATCAAGTATATGAGATTTGATGCCAACCGAGCATTGCTTAAGCAACATTTCACCTCTTTCTCTTGTGGTAGGTCGTGCGTTTGAATCTTCTCATTCGTGATGAACGAGTGAATCTGTCTATCTAAATTAGTGCATTAAGAGGCATATTATACAACGGTTCGACTCCACTGCTTACGGAGACCATTAAGCTCGACTAGCGGTTCGTAGAAGTTCACTCACAGTGCACGAAGGCTGCACGTGAGGGCTACAAAAAGTTTCCTGGAGTTTCTTATTGTGATTCATGGGTGTGCAAAAGGCATTTCATTCTCTCTCATGGAAGTTTATTTCCTCTGCTGTGCCGGTAGTTCACTTCACACTTGTGCTTCTAATGTAAACCTACATGCTTTTTTTTATTAAAAAAAACAGCATAAGCGATCTCATTACATGCTGGCTAATTGGTACGATTGCATCATCATTCATCTGAATCAAAGTGAAAATAAACTACTTCCAATTTCACTTATATTGACATTGGAAAAAGATTTACCTAATATACGTTACCAAATTGAACAAGTTACTTACCAAAAACGGTGCATATCATCTTTAATTCAGATGAATGATGATGTAATTTGTACAGTGCACATTGTTATTATCTTTTACTACTCCATAAAATACAACCCTTGTTTAAAAACAGCACATGTCATGTGGTTGCAAAGTCTGAACATAAACCTTGCTTAATTATTTTAAGCTGAAGTCTTCGATGGTGTACTGTACTAATTACTCTCAAGAAGA
Source organism: Agave tequilana (assembly GCA_038442645.1). Classification (NCBI taxonomy): domain Eukaryota; kingdom Viridiplantae; phylum Streptophyta; class Magnoliopsida; order Asparagales; family Asparagaceae; genus Agave; species Agave tequilana. Next base: position 29,699 of record JAVJIF010012974.1, on the reverse strand, counting down.
GCACATGTTTTGGAATATCTCAACTCTTTGCAGCTTCGGGCCTGTTTGATTGTCGTAATTGGCCGTAATTCGTAAGTCGTAATTAGTAAAATCTTTTACAGTTGTAAATGAGTTACATGCATGTAAGCTTTATGGTGTTTGGTTGGTAATATAAAGTTGTAAGTGGAAAAGTATTTTGTGTTTTATGATGTTTGGTTGTCGTAATGTGTAAGTCGTAAGTGAAAAAATTGACCACAAAATTAACTATTTGGTGATTTAAAAAGTTTTAATATTGCAAATAAATATTAAAAATGTTAAATATTAAAAAAAATTAATATTAACATAAAAAAAATAATACAAATTTGCATGACCACAAAATTAACTGTAACTGGGTTGTAAGTGAGTGATAATTGGGTTGCAAGTGAGTGATAATTGGATTGTGTAAGCCTTTTACGAATTACGGTCCAAACAAACGCCGTAGTTGTAACTGGGTGTAAGTCATTTACGATTTACGGACTTTTACGCGCCCCGAACCTTTCATTCTTTTTATAATGTATGTGTATGTTTATCTGCTACTGGATTGCTAAGAGACAATAAGAGTGGAAGCATAACAAATTAAGAGTTATTAGTAAGTTAGTAAAGGGTGGCCAATTGACCCAATAAACCACTTACCCGACCCGAGTTCTTGGATTTGAATTTGTGAATCTCCAACCATTAAGGGTGTAAGGTTGGGTTTTGAATTAAGTTTTGAAACAATACAAGTTATAACTAGGATTCTAGCATCACAAATTGATATGTAGGCTATATAGCTTTATTCATAGTTATACTTGTAGTTAACAGGATGTACGGAACAAAAAAAAACAGGATACGAGATGTGACGCGGATGTAGGATACATGGTATATATCCTCAACATATGTTCTTCTTCAACAATTATTTTTGTTAAATCTCTGTATATTTAAATCAGGGCAAGCAATTTCTTTCCAAGAATTTGATTGTTCTTCATAATTTTTTTAACTCAAGAAAAACAAATAAGCTTATATCACGAGGAAGGAAGAAGACTATGAAAAGTAAACAATCTAAAGTGAAGATTAAAAATAAAAAATAAAAAAAAATACTGAAGTTGCACGACTCTTCTATAGTGGAAAATGACTCTTTAGAACAATTCTATCTTTTTGATGACTATAAACTTACTTGTATCGTCGATTGCTACATTTCATAATTATAATGAAATTAATTATTGGCTGGGATCATTATGATCTCATCCTTTCTTCACAGTAACAACTAACCTATTTGTCCCCAGTATTTGGGGTAGGCTACATGAACCAAAAGAGAATTACGCCGGATTGGGCACATGGATCAGCTTTCTCCACTCAATCCTATCGAGCAATATGCCTTCAATAAGACATTTAGCCTCCATATCTTATCGTATTACCTCCATCTATGTTTTCTTCGGTCTCCCCTGCGCTCCCGATCTCATCCTTTCTTCTAAAAGAAAATTAAACTTAAAAAATCAAAAATAAAATAAAAAAATCTTGGTTCTCCTTGACAATGATCCTTGATAAATCATGGCTGAGAGAGAACCATTTGTTTAAAGATGCGTCTCTTGATTTACTTGAAGAGATGTTCAATGTATATTCTCCTCCCCTTCTTTGATTGAAGAGAGTGTTGAAAGCAATAAGATAATCCTGAAATTAATGACACGGAGTTTTCTCAGTCCAAATAGAAAGGACTCTCTCTCTCTCTTCTCAATCAATCAACAAATTGGATGAATCAAGTCCTTTGACGTGCCCCCCAATTGGAGCAATCAGAGGGAAAGAGAACATGGACTCCACCGCCCACATGATCGAGTCAACTGTGGACGACTTGTAATATAGGCAAGAAAAATGTTGAGGTCAATATATCTCTCTCTTAATTTTCTCTTCCCCTCCCTCATCACCACATGAGAGATAAGCAAAGTATAAGATATTGGTTATTATTGCTTTCAAGCATTGAAGAACCCCACCAAACAAACTCAACTGTGCTCGACACAAGATGAGTTGTCCAAATTAAGTGGACCAACGACCATGCCCAACTTGCTCTTCCCTCTCAAGGCTGGGTCAATATTTGCGAGCTGAATTAGACATAGAAGGACCATAATGAGTGCATCTACTGTGGACTTTTTAGTGCTTGAGGAGAATGAAGTTGGTGAATACTAATTTTTTTTCCTTCATTTTTTTTTTTGGGGTTGTTCCATCATCTCTAATTTGTTTAAGATATAGTAAAATTAGTGCGAAAATCCTGAATAAGAGAAGAGCTTATGATGCGATCATCCAGTCATTACATTGGAGCGTATATCATTAGTGGAGATGACGCATCACATTCGTATGACTCGATTGATTGATTTGAAATCGATGTAATATTTATTTTATTTGAGTCGATTTTTTTCTTTTATTTAGTAATTGTTTTCTTTTGAAGTTTAGTACCACACGGGTTGTAATTTGGAGGTTGAATTTTGTAAAGCTTATATAAAGGCTCATGTACTAGTTAATGAATGAGTGAATGATTTATATTAGCTTAAAAAATTCCTCAAATTTGTGTCAGTGTTTTGATCTCTCTACCATTCCCTTTAGGAGTGTGAAACTTGCCCTGTAACTGTAGTACCCTTCAAGCAATACAAGTTATTGAGTCGGGCGCCCTTCATCAAAATCATCGAGCATATAAGCATCTAGAGAACACCGTTTCTACCAGATATCTCTAGACCCGATGCTTCCAAGGCACCGACTGAAATAAAATTTTTCTTCAATTGAGGTACATACCTCACTTTCTTCAATTCCCGCACCATACTATCAAACATCTTGATAAGAACTGTACATATCCGTTCCATGTTGCATGGACAATCATCACCCATGACGACGGAACAACCATCTAGCTTCTCGAAGTTAGAAATCAATCTCTATTGAGACATACATGACCCGTATCTAGTATCCACTCAGAATCACCTGCGTAGCCAACAGTAGGAGTAGTAACAGAGAACGAAAATATTGATGAGTTTGAGTCTGATCAACCTGCATGTGAAGTACCAGCTTATGTACTGACCACCTGTGTGAGATTTGCCTTGGGCTTCGACTCCTTCTTCTTATCCTTGATCCTTGGACAATCAACATTTCAGTACCCTAATCAAAAGGCATACTGGTCCTTCTTCATATCTCTAGAATCGGCTCTGGACTTTGATCTACCATGATCACCTTTGCCCTTTCGATTGGAACTCATGCCTCTTACCGGGAATGCTTCTGCCGATGTACTATTGGAGGACTCTTTGTCCTTCTCAATTTATAATTTACAATAGCAGAAAAAACTTCATTATAACCAAGGAATTGTTTACCATTGATTAGGGTGAGAATGAAGGTCTCGTATTCTCATCAGGAAGAATCAACGCCTTGTCCTCCTCCTCAATCACCACATCCACGTTGCCTAAGTTCGCAAGAAGCTTCGTGTAGTTATTCATGTGTTTACCGATCGAGATATCTTTCTTAAATTGGAAGCGATAAAGCCTCCTCTTCAGGTGCAAGCGATTTTCTATGCTCTTGGTCAAGTACTTACCCTTTAGGATCTCTCATATCTTCTTCTCTGAAGACTCGGTCATCGCATGGTACTTGATATCTTGTGTTAAATAAGATCTTAAGACGACACACGCTGCATATTCATCTTATTCTAGTCCTTTGTAAAAGTCTCCTTTGGCTTTTCCTCCAAAAGTAGAGCATCTTGGAGGTTTGATGCCATTAGCGCAACCATCACCTTGCATCTCCGCATACCAAAATTATTCGTGCTGTCAAACTTCACCACGTCAATCTTTGACGGGTGATTATTCACGATTTTCATCGTGGATTCACTATTCTCGATCATCTCCTCTAGTAGATCCAACAAAACAATGCGGAAAACAATTAGTGAAAACAAATTCAATTAGATAAAAATAGGATCTTTACCTCCAAACGAAACTGTCGACAAGTTTTCAAAGTGATCCACCCAATTCGATCCCAACGAACAGTACCAACGCTGTTCTGAGATCGACACACTCTCACGAACAAACCAACATCGCTCCGAGATCGACACATGATCTCCGCCGAATAGACTATAATGCTCTAGGAATCGACACATGATCCCGGTCGAACCTGAGATGCTCTAATACCACTTGTTGGGAAATACTATCGGAGGTGTTCGTGCAAACATTAGAGTTTTGTCACAGAATAGTCACGACCACAACAAGAACAAACCAAAGAGAGAAAAGCAAGAAAAACACAAATTTAACGAGAATCAACAATTGCTTAATCCTTGGGGCAGAATAAGAGAGAGATCCTGTTAATCAATCAATTACATGATACAAATACTGTGGACAATACTCTCTTTATATAGCCAAAGAGTACACGAAGAAAAGAAAACCAATAGATCTGGATTCGGATCAGAAACGAATCCAGAATTAAACTGGGAAGTGCCAAGTTGCCGCATTAGTAGACTAGTCCGATCTCAGTAGTCGACTAATACTCTCTAATAAAATGTTGGTTAACTACAGTAGTAGACTAGGCCAAACATAGTAGTCGACTAATCCCCTAATAGAAAGTTGGGTGATCTCAGTAGTTGACTAGGCCAAATAGTAGTCGACTAATCACCCCAAAGAAAGCTAAATGATCTCAGTAGTCGACTAATTCAAACTGCTAGTCAATTAATTTCTTCCAGTCGCCTGATCTGTACACACTGCACAGATTTTTTAATCTTCTTGTACGTACTCACGTGTACTCATGTTTCTTTTCTTTGGCTATCTCCAACGAGTTAAAAAAAACTCTTCCAATAAGATTTTACACTCTCCCAACAAGCTGATGAATAGAAATATTGAAATTATTGATTATGCAATTTCTTGCTGATTTAATCAAGCAAAGAACTACAGGTTGACCTAATGCTTCTGACCTTATCACAGTTTAATAACAAGGGGAGGTTCCTTTTCTCAGGGGCTGTTTGGTTGCAAGGAAGTGGACGGAAGTAAAGAAGTAGGGAAGTATAATTGCTCACTTCCCTATCTATCCAAACACCGGAAAAGGAAAATAAGAAAACCCCTTTTCCTTTTCTCTTTTACACAATCATTTCCTCACTTCCAGAGTGCTACAGTTAATTTTGTGGTCATGTAAATCTCATTTGTAATAAGTTTAGCACAAAACAGTTAATTTTTTGATCATATAAATCTCACTTGCATTCTAATTACAGTCCATTTTTTATTTTTTTAAATTAATTTTTATTTAATATTATTTTACAGTCAACTTTGTGGTCAATTTTTTCACTTCCACTTTCACATTACCATCCAAACACCGGAAAAGACAAAATATTTTCCAAACCACACTTCCCAACAACATCCAAACACCGGAAAACTTGCTAACCAATTTCCAAGTTCCAAAGGGAATTATTACCACTTTCTCAATTCCTCACTTCCTCACTTCCACCCTTAACCAAACAGACCGATGAAGAGTGACACAAGAAGTAATCCAAGTCAATTGTGGTACAACTTGAAAAGAAGCCCAATTGGCTATCAAGGCTAAGCTAGAGTCTTTAAGATAGTGAAGCTGTCATTTTCTTCCATTTTGGCTGAAATCAAGAGTGGCCCGTGTTGCCTGATTTGGAGAGTAGTGACAGAGACTTCTGCCTCCCTCTGCAGCTTCCTGGCAATTGTAGCTGACAATTACAGCTTCCAACTTAGAATTTTTTTCCAAGTATTAAATTGTGCATTATTTTTGCCCAAAGGCTACTATCAAGGATCAATGCACAATCAGCAAGCTCATAAACAAGCCTTTGTTTTTTCTCATCACATTGCTTTCAGATAGCCTAGCAAGGAAATAGAAATGTAATTCCTTGGCCATTGTTTAATAACATTAGATGCATATTATGAGGTTAACATTTATCCTCCAATTCCTATGTAATCAGATGTTATGATAGAGGGCTCCACTTCTGATATTATTGTTGAGAACCAATAATTGTGTTGTGAAGAACAAAAATCCCATATGCAATGTTGGTAATACAAACACCTATTCCATGCTGTATGGCCCCATTTGGCAGTTGAAGTGTATGTGTAGGTGTTGTGAGTTTTAAGAGCACTTGCACCGCTGTGCCCAGGTCATTGATGAGGGTGTTTTTGTAAGAATTTGTGTGAATCCCTTCGTATTGCTTGTCAAAAATGAATGCGGTGGAAGTGCCCTAAGGGGCTCCTCTTCTTTCCTCTTTGTTCGGCCCAACAATAGAGTTTAGCGAGAGGCCTTATGGGCCTAACCCTTGCCCATTCTCGTTGGGACAGGCCTAGCTTGAGGACCTTGTTAGTGTCCCAACAATTGAAACAATAACGTAAGAAAGAAGAAAAAAATTTGAAGCTCAAAGTAATAAACAGAAATACTAAGAGATCAAGCAAGAGAAAAGGCAGCTTAACTTCACTGTTCCATTCCTGAGAGCACCTCACAATACATTTGATGCAGATAACATGGAGACATGTAAATCCTGTACAAGGGACAGGTGAAGAATTTAGAGAAAGAACAAACAATTTCACATTTTAGTAAGCAAATAAAGAGAAGACCAAACAAAAGAGAAAGATCCAGTTACTACATATACTTTGTGATATGAGGACAGTATCTTGCTTTCCAATGAGACGACTATTGCAGACTTGGGAGTCACAATGTGGAGCAAAGATAAGTTTTCCTTGCATGAAACACTACAAAATCTGGAATTTGATTTACCAATAATCATTGCATGAACAAGAGCCATCTTTGAAATGATGGAATCTGTTTCGATCTCTTACGATAATCTCCCTGCCGTAAACCTTGGAGATCAGCTTAGTAGCAGTGTGACAATCTGTGCATACTCGGAGATTTTTCGACACCCTAATAGCAGCACCAGGAGGAGATTTAATGAGACCAAATGCAATGGCTAACTTCTCACTGTGATGGGAAACTGACACTTCCTTCTCTTCTTCCTCTGCATCAAGTCTTGCCTCTGCTACGTTCGGCACATAACCAACCTTTTTAATCCGAGCGACAATCTCTTGAATCTTTTCATATATCTTCTCTGAATCAGGATGTGCACTGTCTTCAGCAAAGAATTCATAGATCATTCCATTGAGCTCCATTAAACTACACCCTGGAATCTTCTTGATCCCTTTCTCCTTCATTTGGTTTCTTACTTTAACTGCATCCTCCCATCTGCCCACAGATGCATAAATGTTTGAGAGTAGTATATAGTCGCCGCTGTGCCTAGGCTCCAACAGAACAATCTGCTTCAATGATTCCTCACCGATTTCGACATTCTTGTGAATTTTACATGCAGACAGTAATGTTCTCCATATGATGGCATTAGGCTCTATGGGCATTTTCTTAATAAAGTCATATGCTTCCTCAATAAGACCAGCTCGTCCGAGTATATCAATCATGCAACCATAGTGTTCGACCCTTGGCTCAATGTTGTAATCTCTGCCAATGCTTTCAAAATAATGCCGGCCCTCTTTGACTAGTCCTGTATGATTACAGGCAGAGAGAACAGCTACAAAAGTCACGTCGTTTGGTTCAAGTTTAGCTTCCAACATAGAAGAGAAAAACTTGAGAGCCTCTCTTCCTTGCCCGTTACTTGCCAGCCCTTGGATCAGCACTGTCCAAGTCCATGAATTCTTCTGAGGCATCTTCCTGAATGCATCAAGCGCATTCTCAATACATCCACATTTTGCATAGAAATCCACAAGTGCAGTGCCGAGATTAACAGTCACCTGCATCCGCTTTCTTCTTATAAACGAGTGCACCCACTTTCCCGTCTCAAGCGCTCCCAAAACAGAACAAGAAGAGAGAATGCTGACCATCGTAACTTCATTAGGCTCAACATTCGTCAATTGCATCATATGGAACAGCTCGAGCGCTTCCCTGCACAAATTCAACTGATTATATCCTGAAATCATCGCGCTCCAAGCAACAACATCATGACCCGACATCTCATCAAACAACTCCCTCGCCCTATCAAGCCGCCCGCATTTCGCATACATATCGACAAGAGAAGTCATCAAGTTCTGATTCCCTTTCAACATGACATTCTCCTCTATATACCCATCAATCCACTCTCCCAAATCCAACACCCCAGCCTCCCGCAAGCCGTCAGAACACTAATCAACGTAACCTCATCGAACCCCACTCCCAAATCCAACATCCCCCAGAACAACTGAACCACCTCCTCCCAATCCCCGGACTTGAAGTACCCAGCAAACATCGCGTTCCAAGTTACGACACCCTTCTCAGGCATTCCATCGAACACCCTGCGTGCGACCCCGACCTCCCCGCAGCTCGCATACATATGAATCAAACTGTTAAGAACAAATTCCTCGGCCCCGAGCCCACACTTGGCGAGATGGGCATGCGTCATTCGGCCCATTGGCAGGGATCGGAGCCTGGAGCAGGCCTTGAGGAGGCAGGAGAAGGTGTGCTTGTCGGGGGGCACGGAGTCGCGGAGCATTTGGAGGAAGAGGAGGAGGGAGTCGTGGGGGGAGTGAGAGAGGTTGAATGCGCGGATGAGGATGTTGAAGGCCTGGGTGTGGGGATGAGGGGCGAGGGAGAAGAGCTTGAGGGCGTAGGGGAGGTGGTTGGGGATGAGGAGGGCGGAGAGCTCGAGGAGGTTCTCGAGGACGGAGGGGTTTTGGGCGGCGGAGGTCTTGATCAGGTGGGCGTGGACCTGCCGGAGGTCGCCGGGGTTGCGGCACTGCTTGAGGAGGAGGGCGCGGGGTTGGCGGGAAAGTGAGGGATCAGGGTCGGGGGTTTGGCGGGAAGAGGAGGAGGGGGAGTTTGGGTAGCCGCCATTTTTCTTTTCTTTGTTTTTTTTTTGGGATTTGTTTTGTTGTTGGTGTGGGGCAGAAATTTGAAAGGGCGGCTGGATCACTGGGTACACTAGAAGAAATATCTTTTGTCTTTTTCTTTTCCCCCGCTTTTTCTTCTAATTCTTTTTCTTGTATTTTACTTTTATTTTTGTTAACTGGTTTTTGGTTTTGTGAACTTTTATAGTTACATACATAAAATTGAATTGAATATGGTGTTAATTAAATAATAAAAGAATAATAAATAATAAATACTATTTGTGTCTATTTAGCTTATTTTAAATTTTATTGTAAATAAAGAGATTTACAAAAAAAACTAGAATCAATCACATCGAGAAATTAAAATTATCAAACAAAAGACAGTATTGACAATGTATAGACCATTATCGAGTCGGACTTGCTTGGACAGAATCCAACCGATCCGACCCCAGCCCAAGTCCAAGAGGGACTCTCTCTCTCTCTCTCTCTCTCTCTCTCTTCTCTCTCCTCTCTCTCTCTATATATATATATATATATATATATATATATATATATTATATATATATATTAATATATATATATATATATATATATATATATATATATATATATATAGGGGTTACTGTACCTCAGCCTGCGGCTGAGAGAGTTTCTCAGCCGGCGGGACGTGGCTGAATATATGCCACACATCGGCCACAGTGTGTTGGCGCCAAAAAAATCAAAAAAATCCCGCCTAAACAATCGTGAAACAAATTGACCAAAATACCCTTTTAATTCTAAACTGAATAAAGTCATGAACAACAAAATTTCAGTTGAATATATACTACAGTTATAAAATTCGTAATTTTAATACATCCAAAAATATAATTAAAAAAAATTGGATCAATATAACAACTGCCATGGTCGCAGACTTAATACAATATAACAACTGCGACACAGTCGCGACTTAATACAATATAACAACTGCGACACAGTCGCAGTCACTAGTCGCACTCAAAGTATAACAAAACTTCTTTATATAACGTCTGCGACCCTAGTCGCATTCTATCGTACAACAATGCGACCTCCTTCAGTACTACTGCGACCAAAGTCGCAATCTTCTTTCCCATGCCTTATGTAAAAGATTTTTAATATGCGACTAGGGTGGATTAGGAATGCGACCCTGAGATCAATTCGCGTATATCAAATCTTATAAAAATTATTATATTAATTACACTGAATTAAATGAAGTAATTAATATTCTTTCTACCGTGATACAATAACAGTCTAGGAAAAAGAGATGCACTAATATTAATCTCGAGAAAGGAAAGATGTGCACCATACGTAATCTAAAGGTATAGGCAAACAATTCTATAAAAAGTTAATTTGTACTTCATGTATTAAACCTCTGGAGAAAAAAAGAACTCTTCGGATTCTCCCGCAATAAATCTTCAATTAAATATTTTTTTTGCCACTTCTTACCATACTCAACCATCACCTGTAACAATTATTATTACTATTCATGTTCTTCCACAAATATTCACCTTTATATAATGATTGTTACTAATATATTATCTCATACCTAAAACTATATTTTTGCTCTTCCTTTTCAATTTGATTTCAAAAACTTCCAAAAAAAAATTCATTCTTGAATCATGTCTTCCCCATCTTCTTCCTCTGAACACTTAGATTTCAACTTCAATCGTTCCCCACCGGTCCTTTGTCTTCAAGATATTCTAGTGAATCTGATACCAGTCTGGACTTCACTCCTTTTGACTATCTCACTACATCAAATAATGTATTAACTGATCCTCCTATTCATGATGATAATGAAGTTTTCATGTGGGGTAGTGAAGAAGACATTATTCCTCTGCCACTTGACGGAGACATGCTTGATGAAAGCATGTCCTCTGATGCTGTAGGCTCGCTTCCTATCAACGGGTCAGACGAAGAGCTTGATAGAGACGATCCATTCTGGGAGTTCATCGGTGAAACAAAAAAAACCTCAAAAATAGCAAGATGATGAGGAAATAAGTGATGAAGAGGAAGAGCAAAAGAATGAAGACGATGAATCTGCTTATGATGGGGATAATGACGAGGATTAGGATTTCCTGATCTTCTGATATTCAATTATATTTTGTCTTCTTTTAAAAGCTTTTAATTCTATTTTTTTGTAAGGTCTCTTTCTCACTATATTAACTTATAAGCTCTTTTAATTACATATTCAAACTGCGACGCTGCTGCTTTTAACACTGCGATCATAGTCGCAATCCTACTACTGATGCAATTTATGGTCGCAGTTAATCATTTATCAGTTCCCAATGCGACTATGGTCGCAATAATGTACTGTTTTGGAGTTCAAAGTAATTTAAACATATAGTGTATTAACTTTTAAACTTGGATAACTGAACAGTCACCTAGGAAGTATACACAATTTTGGGAAAAGGTAGAAAATAAGTTTGGGAGATATTCACGTGGTTTGAGAGCTTAAACCCTTTGGAATTCCGGGATTAAAAATATATAAAGGGTCATCAGCAAAAGGATTACAAACATACTAAATTATTTTTTCTCAAACACGTTACTCTCACTGTTCGGTCAATAGACTCAAAAAAATGTCTTCTCCACCGTCTTCACCGGAAAGAAGCCAATCATCTAATGATGATTGGATGTATAGTTCTGAACCGATGCCTCGCTACGGGTCAGAATCTGAGCTTGATACAGACGACCCGTTCTGGGACTTCATTGGTGAACCAAAACACAAACATGAAGAGGAAGAAAGCGAAGATGAGACTGTCGCTGAAGAGGAGGAAGAGACGGAAAGCGATACAGAAGACGAAAGCATGACTCTTGACGACGAATCTGATTACGATGGTGATGACGAGGATTAGAAGTTTAAAAAATTGTATTTTGTTTTTTTTTAATATATATAAATCAGTTTTCTAAGGTTAATTGTGTGAATTACATTTTTTACTACTATGTCTTGGTTGAAATGCTGTACAATTGTTACAAACCTTCATTTTAAATATTTTACGCTAAACGAATATACTGCGACCATGGACGCAGTTAATAATTATATTACTTCACACGTATAAATTTTTAAAATGATAGATTGCGACTTTGGTCGCAGTTGCAGGACGCAGATTTAATAAATAAATTGCGACCTTGGTCGCATTTGCTGGTCTTTAGTCTTAATCAACAACAACACTGCTACCTTGGTCGCAGTTGATAACCGTAGTCTTAATAAAATACAAAGCGACCTTGGTCGCAGTTGCTGGTTTTGGACTTAATAAAATACACTGCGACCTTGGTCGCAATCGCTGGTCTTTATTTTTAATCAACAACAACACTGCGGCCTTGGTCGCAGTTGCTGGCCGCAGTCTTAAAAAAATAATCTGCGACCTTGATCGCAGCTGCTGGTCTTTAGTCTTAATCAACAACAACACTGCGACGTATTGTATCCCGAGGTTTAATACATGAAGTATTGTATCCCGCGACCTTGGTCGCAGTTTATTTTTTCTCCAGAGGTGTAATACATGAAGTATTGTATCCCGCCATACCCAATCTGACCATCCCTTGCCAGCAAGCTTGACTGGTGCATCAAGTCCGAGGAGATCTTGGAGAGGGTTAAGTCCTCGCCAGGGATCATGACTTCTTCCCTTGTGAACGACGAGGACCATGACTTCTTCCCTTGTGGACGATGAGGTCTATGACTTCTTCCCTTGTGGACGAACATCGATCAAGTTCGTCCATAGGGTCATCTTCATCCATGGAGGCAGGCCCCTGTTAGAGACTCTGAAGAAGGCGGAAATTCTCAGAGCAATTGCTCTCGAAAATAAAACAGTCTAATTATGGGCTGTTAAAGGGAGAGGGTGAGCCCTATTTATAGGCAGCCCATAATAACCATAATTAATGGTTCATTAATCAGAACCGTCGGCTTTAATGGTCTCCAACCGCAAGCTCCGGTTTGGCATTAAAAGACATTAACGCCTAAACCCAATGAAGAGCCGACGCGTAGACAACGTAGACTTGACGTTTAAAGATCTCATAAAATCTTTATGACAGGCCGCGTCTCTCGGAGTGACTCCAAGTCGCGTCCCCTCAGCAAACTTTTCATTTTTCATTTAGATTCAAAAAATGACTTAATCAAAAATAACACTTAATAAAACAACACTGCGACCTTGGTCGCTATGCATGTTAATATAAAGGAAACACTTACTTAACGTACTGCGACCTAAGTCGCAGTCCATGTAATGCAACCCTAGATTGCAGTTGCTGGCCATCTTTATCAATAACAACACTGCGACCTTGGTCGCAATTAACCATGTACACTGCGACCAAAGTCTCTGACTAAGGTCGCAGTTTAAATGTACATAGCGACCAAAGTCTCTGACTAAGGTCGCAGTTTAAATTAAACTATAAAGTAGAATTTTATCGCAGGCTGAAAAAATTGATCTGAAAAAATTTTATATTTTTAGAAAAAATTTTATCGCAGGCTGAAAAGTAGAAACTAGATCTTTCATAAAAGAGGTAAGGAAATAGGGCGAAAAGTAATTTATATACAATAACCTAAATCCTATAAAGAGCGGCAAAAAAGGGGGAAAAAATAATAATAAACAATAAGGAAAGTTATCGAAAAGGGGGTATTTGGTAATTAACTTCTTCCTAAAAGCGGGCCGCAAGTTAGTGGGGTGACAAAATTGAGCCACGTCACCGCAGGCTGAGAGAGTTCTCTCAGCCGCAGGCTGATATACATTTTTCTGATATATATATATATATATATATATATATATATATATATATATATATATATATATATATATATATATATATATATATATATATAGGGTTATTGTACCTCAGCCGACAGCTGAGAGAGTTTCTCAGCCGGCATGACGTGGCTTCATATTAGCCGCAGAGAAGTCAAAAATTTAGGCGGTAAAAGGAGACCCTCAAGTACTTTTCGTTACCCAATGACTAAAATACTCTCAGTTTCACTTTTACCCTGGTTACAATTGTTCCTCCTCTAAAAAAAAAATTACATATCTGAAAAGTTTTGAATTTTTTCAAACAAAAAAATTACAGATCTTGATTACTAAATTTTAGAAAATAAATTATTAAAAGAATGCAACTATGGTGGCATTAATGTTCAAGTTTTTTTTTGAAAGATGTTTTAATCACAATAAAAATCCATTACTGTGACTTGAAACAATTTATTTTATTTTTTTTTTGGTTTTCTGAAACTGCAATCGAAGTCGCAGTTACCGAAAAGAAAAAATTTGGATTTAAATATTTTAATATCATTTTCACTTTTTAGATTTATTTTGTTTTACATTGCGATCTTTGGTCGCAGTGTTGCAGCTTTTTTTTATTTTTTCGATTAGGATCGCAGTATTTTTTCGACCTTGTTAAGCTAAATAGGATACTGCGGCCGTGGTCTTAGTCTTATGAAATAAGAGTCGCAGTCAATTGAAGCAGTGACAATAATCTCGTAAGTTAATTAATTAAGATGATTAGAAGATTACGGCTTCGGTCGCAGCCTTACGTAACAGCAGTCTCTTTGAGAATGTTTTGTTTGATAACAATACGACCTTGCTCATAATATTTTTATTAAGTAATCTCAATAAAATACCGCGACCATGATCACATTCTTATGAAACAAGAGACATAGTCAATTGAAGCAGTGAACAAGGTCTCGAAAGTTAAGTAATTAAGATAGTTCAAAGACTGCGACCGAAAACTGCGACATTGGTTGCAGTCTTATGTAATAGCGGTCTTTTTGAAAATTTTTTGTTTGATAGCACAGTGACCTTGGTCGCAGTATTTTATAACTTATTTTTCATTTTTGCGATCAAGTTCGCAGTCTTTTTATTAATAAATTTTAATTGGACTGCGACTTTGATCGCTGTCCAAATGGTTTGAAGATGAAATTTCATACTACGACTATGATCGCAGAATTCAATTTTATCTGACAATTTATTATTATGAATGCGACCAAAGTCGCAGTCCTGATGAAAAGGACAGCTTTTAAAATAATTTTTTTCCTGCGACTTCAGTAGCATCTCTGATAGATTGGTTATATATTTATGTGTATTTTATTTTGTCTTTCAGATTTTAAATCGAATAGCTAATATTTTCGATGATGAAAGTTTTCAGATAGGCTTTCCTTTGGAAGAAGAAGAAGAAGAAGAAGAGAAGAATCACGATGAAAATATTGAAGCTGACATCCCGAGTGAACATGAACTTGTCAAAATAGCTGCTGGAGATCTAGGTCTGCAACTAAAAATTAATATCTGATCTCGCTCTCGCTTTTTAAGAATGACATTCTCTACAAGTCAAATATCTAAATCTGACAGCGTGAGAAGGCACACAGAGAGATAGACATATAAAAAGGGAGAAAAAAATAATAATAAAGAATATAAAACTAATAAATCATTCTAAGAAAAAACAAACGATAGGGGCTTTTAGTAATTTCAATGATTTTCAAAAGGGGGGCGTCATTTTAGATTGTCGAATTATGTGACTCATAATGTGCCACGTCACCGCAGGCTGAGAGGGACTCTCAGCTGTCGGTGAGATACATATTTCTCTCTGTGTGTGTGTATATATCATTTTTAATCACAAAAAATTTTGCTTGATGAGATTAAAAAAAAAAATATGGTGAGTGATTCTAACAAAGTGTTAAAAAATAATTTTTGTGTGGTAAAAAGAGGTATGAGTAGAGTTATAATATACATAGGTTTAATTAAGTTAAGTTACACACACTTCTTTCAATCACACAAAAAATACTTTTTATACACGTGGTTAGAATCACTCATATTAATTTTGTTTGTATCTCATCAAGTAAATTTTTATGTGCCGAAAAGAGATGTGTGTAACTTAATACAATTACACTGATGTGTATTGCAACTCTACTCAGTGTATCTAATTTTAGTTTCTAGAAGGAGTTTTAGAGGGCACTGGATTGAATAAAGGCGCAGGATTAAACTAATTAGAGCAGTCCTAGAAGGCACTGGTCGGTGTGTTTTCATTCCTGAAAATCCGCTCAATTCGACCCATGAACAATAATATGATAAAGAACTCTGCTAACAAGAAATATCCTCCTTTTGTTTTAGATTACTGAAATATACTCTAAATTGACAGAAAGATATCACTCATCATCAGAAAGTATTTCAAACATTAAACTCGTATTTTTGTACAAATGTCATCTCCTTGAAAGATTTCTTAATGTTTTATCGGGTAATACACTCGGGCTTAATATTGGATGCATGAATATTGTCCGTGTAGTTAGAAGGTATTTTTTAGGCTATTATTTTATAATTAATTTTCTCTTGTTTATTACATTTACGTCCGCATTGAGAGTCTTAATACATTTACGCTCACATTGAAAAAACATCATGCGGCCGCCATTACTTGTAAGCATTGCATATTTTTGCTTTGGAAGATATTCCTTCAACAAAAATTAAAAAAATAAGAAACTTTAGAATCCATATGCAAGGACCTGAAACCTGGAGTATAAGTGCATACAAAAGAATACATGTATATATGGAGGGCATGTTTGTTTTGCTGCAAGTGACTACAAGTCGTAAGTCGTGAAATGAGAATGTGAAAAGTGAACTGTAGTAGGGAAAATATATTGTATTTTAGGGTGTCTGGTTGGTAAGGTGAAAGTGTAAATGAGAAAGTATATTGTGTTTTATGGTGTTGATTGGTAAAGTAAAAGTGTAAATGACAAAATATATTGCGTTTTATAGTGTTTGGTTGGTAATGTAAAAGTATAAATGGAAAAGTTGACCACAAAATTAACTGTAGCAGTGATTTAAATATTATAAATATTATTAAATTAAATCTACTATTGAAAATTAAATTGTATTAATAAATTGAGATAAAATATTAGCAATTTTAATATTTAATTATAATATTAATATTAATAAAATATAGAATAATTAGTAAAATATTACTAAAATATTAACTAAATAAATATTTAAAAATTTTAAAAAATTTAAAGAACATTAATAAAATTTTAAGAATACTAATAAAACATAAATATTAAAAAAAATCTTAAGAAAAATAATAAAATATAGTGATAATATTATAATATTATAAAATGCTTAAAAATTATTATAACATTAAATTTTATTAGGATATTATTGTAATATTATAAAAATATAAATTAAAAAGTAAAATATAATTATAACTTTAATAATAAAATATTATTAAAATATAATTATAATGATTATTATTAAAATATTAACATAATAAAATATATAATAATAAAGTATATTATAATATTAATAAAGTAATTATTTATATTAATAAAATAAATTAATTAAATATATAGTAATTTTATATTAAAGCATAATATTGTTATATTAATAAAATATTAAATCTAAATAAAATATTAAAAATGGTATAAATATTAATAAAATAATAAAGATAACAATATTAAATTAAAATATTAAATATTAAAAATAATAATATTAAAGATTAAAAATATAAAATAATTAAATAATTAAATAAGAAATTAAACACTAACAAAAATATTTAAAAATATTAAATATTTAGTTATATTGAATTATATATTGATTATCAAGTAACTACTTTGAACTGTAAGTGTAGTATAAGTAAAATTTATATAACAACAAAATTAACTTTAGCCGCTGCAAGTGAAAAAATTTTAGTGTAAAAGTGAGATTTACATGTCAACAAAATTAACTGTAACAACTGCAAGTGAAAAAATGAGAGTTGCATTTACAAATTATTTTTTAACGAAACAAATAACGAAAAAATGGAAAAGAGATTTTATGACTTATGACTTGTGACAACTTGCGATGAAACAAACAGACCCGTAATGTAATAGATAATGTTTCGTATACTACATTTACTTAAAATACCTATATAGGGAATTTCAATTCATTGCTGAGGCCTGAGCAAGGAGCGGATATACCCCCCCCCCCCCCAAAAAAAAAAAAAAATTATGAGGGCACCCCACAAATTTTTACAAGTGTGCCATTATTTTTTTTGATAATTTCACCCATGATGAAAAGTTCAAAATGCCCTTTTTCTATCTCCTTCATCCCTTCTTTCTGTTTCATCCAATCCCTCTTCTTCTTCTCCGGCGACCCCCTCCCCTATCCTCCTCCCCCCCTCCCCAGCCCCCCTCCCCCTCCTCCTCCCCCTCCCCCCTCCCCCATCCCCTCTTCTCCTCCCGCCTCCCCCTCCCCTTCTTCTCCCGCCTCCCCTGCTCCCCCACCCGTCCCCTCCTCCCCTAAGATTTGATTGTTCTGTCAAATCTGGCCAAACAGATTGTAAATCACCTAGAGGAGAGTGAATAAGTGACAAGCTAATCTAATGCACAACAATGTAGAATTAAAACTAATTATGCAACCTAAAAACTATTAGGCTAACACAAAACATATAACACAAGAGTGTAACCGAATTCCCAGTGAAAGGCTCTGAACTGTCTCCTCAAGATTCCTCTAGATTAAGAGTTGAGGTGTCACTATGGCTCTCTTAGTTGAATACAAGTGTAAGCAAACAAACAACCAAGCATATATATCAATTTAGCACAAGAGGCTATCAAGTATATAAGAGATATGAACAATAAGAATGGGAAAGATATAAAACACAAGTGAGAGAGAGAGATGAGCAATTACAAACACCGGAGAATTGTTTCGAGATTCAAGCACACTGCTCTACGTCCTCGCCTTCAACACTATAAATGTTTCCACTAAAACGATCCCACAAGATTACTTGGTGCCGCAATACCTACAACGAGCTCCCTCAAGAACTCTTGAACTCGCAAGTCTCTCACTTATTCCCGCAAGAACAACACACGCAAGCACACTTGTCGAGGCTGCACCTCTACAATGAGCTCCCTCAAGAACTCTAGTCACCACGAACCCACAAGTTCACCTCCTCAAATACAAGGATAAAAACATGGTGATCTCTACATTTTGATCACCAAACAAACTCTCACAATAAATGATTCCTAGAGGATAAATATAGCAATGGAAAGCTCAAGTTTGTGTGAGAAAAAAGATAGATTTGTGGAGGAAAAACTCAAGAAATTGCTTTTAAAAAAGACAAGAGAATCACTCTTGTAAACACTCTTTTGATATGAAAGTTAAGCTCTAAAACTTTGTAGAGAAAACTCTATTAAAGATGGGAAAACTTAGCTCCAAAACTTCTCTTAAAATCTTACTCAAAAATGGTCAAACATCCCCAGTACATAGGCTGCAGAAAACTAGCCGTTGGGGGCCAGATGACTTGTCGGTCAACAACCGGACGACCGTGAACGATCATTTTTCAGACCGTTGGGGTTGTCGGTCGACCGCACTTAGGTCTTGACCTGCCGGTTGATCACTCAGTCGACCGAGGCAAGAACCAGAGAGCACTGCTCTTTTGTTGGTCGACCGGGCCAGATCCAGAGAGCAAGCTCTCTAGATCGATCGACTGCCCGGTCGACAAGCCCTCAAACCAGGGTTGTGTGCATGTTCTGTGCACATCGGTCGACCGACCTCTGGTTCGGTCGACCGGTCGGTGGACCGCCAGAAACCCAGGTCAGGGTTTATAAGGATAAAAACTTGGTCTTTTAAAACCCTAAAATATTATTTAAATTTCATAAAAATTCAAAAAAAATAAGTTCATTGAAATACTTTGAAGTACAAATATGTGAAAGTACACCTAGAGGGGGTGAATAGGTGTACTAGATAATCTAGGACAAATGATGCGAAATTAAAATTTAATTAAAACACACTATGTGTAACCAGAGTGAGCCCGAATTCCCCGTGAAGAGCTTTGGAACTACTCCTCTAGATTCCTGTAGATTAAGAGTTGAGGTGCTTTAATAAGCTCTCTTAGTTGAACACAACTGTGAACACACACAAACAATATCTAGCATATGATATGAACAATGTAAAGTAATGCAAGATATAAGAGAGATAGAGTTGAGAGATAGTGGATCAAATACAAACACCAACATATGTTTCGGAGTTCGAGTTACTGCTCTATGTCCCCGCCTTCACATAGAAAGATTTTCACTATGTCCACATAGGACCTTCCATAAAGGGACCTCCACTGAGGAATTACAACTCACACTGGGAGCACACAACTCCTCTCTCAAACACAAAATCTCTACACAAGAGGTGGGCACTAAGCCAAGTACAAAATAAAGAAAAATACACTTAGTGATCACAAAGACCACAAACTCTCTCTTGGTGATCTCAAAGGATCACAAACAATTTTCTCACAAAAACAAGATCCTAAAGATATGATTAGAATGATTGGCTCAAGTATGAGAGAAATGAAAGTGATTGGAAATAAAACAATAAAGAAAATACTTGAGAAAAACTTCTTGATGGATACATAAAATGAAAAACAAAATAGAATTCTCAAAGACATGATTTTCTTTAATTTTTCAAAACTTTGAAAACAAATAAAGATAAGAGAATTTTTGACACAAAAACTCCTTTTTAAAACTTACTGAAAACACTTAAGAAGATGGGAAAATTTGCTCTTGAAAATCTTAGTGAAAACAACTCTCAAAGACTCATATTTATAGGGTCTTAAAAACTAGCTGTTGGGGTCCAGAACAGGCCCAGAATGGCCTGTCGGTCGACCGCTCGTCGACTGGTCAACGGTCAGATTTCTGACCGTTGGGACTGTCGGTCCACCGCCCAAGGCAATTTGCCTGCCGGTCGACCACCCGGTCGACCGAGGCCAGAACTAGAGAGTGAATCTGGTCGGTCGACCGCACGATCAACCGGCCCAATGGCCAGAGTGTGCACATCCTATGCACATCGGTCGACTGCCCAGTCGACGGAGATCTGGTCCTGTCGACCGGTCGGTCGACCGCCAGTGGTCACAGTCTGGGTTATAGGGTTTGAAAACTTGATCTTTTAAAAACCTATAAAATCTCATAAAATCCACAAAATAAGTTTATATAAGCACTTAAAATATAAATATGTTTGATTAAAGATCAACCGATATTACAAACAATTTGAACAATTTTTTAGACATAGAAATTAAGCTTGAAACTAAAAACTATATTTTCAGAAACTCGTTTTATTTTTGTCTTCAAAAGTTTTTGAGAAGACTTCAAAATGAAAAACTATTTCTCAAAAACTTGTTCAAATACAAAAATAAGATATTGAAACATATTTGAAGTATAGTGTGTATGAATAGAATCCAATACACATATAAAAGATATATCTATGTTTTTGACATTAAATCCAAAACTAAGTTTTGTTAAAAACAAAACTTGAAACCATGAACTAGATATATATATCAAAATAAGTTTTGGAATATAATATAGACTATATGGATGAAATCTAATATACATTAAACCATGTAAAACTTGTATTGATTCTATCTATTCATGAAAAATATATGTATACTTGAAAATCCAAAATGGTTAAACCGAAACCAAAAACGATTTAACTTTTATGTGTGTGAACTTGAGCAAATCAAGACTATTCTATCCTTACACAAGACCTAAATAAAACTCTAAACTAAACAAACTAAAGTTTTCCTTTCAATCTTCATCTTCAAGATGATTCGATCCAAAGAGCTTAACTCCAACCGAGTGTTAGATGCGATCTTGACGCTCGAGCTCTTAAATCAACATGTGTTAGTTGAATTCTTTGTTGAAGCTAAACACCTACTAAGATTTTGATCAATCACTGAAACTATATAAACACAAGATCATTAGTAAACTAACATTCATAAGTTAGTCATCATCAAAACTAAAGTGAAAGGCCTCTAGGCCAACAATATGTGTGATCAAAAATCAACACATATTACAAACATGTTGAACTATTTTTGCGATATAGAAAATAAGCTTTTAACAAAAATCGGTATTTTTCAAAATCAAACTTTTAAAATGAAAAACCGATTTTTTCAAAACTTGTTCAAATACAAAAACAAGATATTAAAAGACTTTTGAAGTATAATATGTCTGGATATGATCCAATACATATATAAGATGAAATATTCTTGTTTTTGACAATAAGCTCTAAACAAAGTTTTAATAAATACAAAACTTAAAACAATGAACAAGAAACATCAAAATAAGTTTTTCTAAACATTTGAACCATCAATATGTATGGATGAAATATAAAATACATAAAAAATATGTAAACTTATTTTGATGAACTCTATTCATGAAACATAAAGATATATTCTTTGAAGCTTAAAATCAAAACAGTTAAAACTAAAATCGTAAACTTTTCTTATGAAAACACTATAGAAATTTTGTGTCTGTGTATGTAAGCTTGAGCAATCCACAACTAATCTATACTTTTATTTTATCTAAAAATACAAAATCCTAACACTTACAAACTCGACTCAAGTCTTCTTAAAAATCTTCTCTTGAAATCTTCTTCTCCATTTTGACTTGGTCCAAACTCAATCCATGAGCTAGACTCCTCTTTCAGTACTTGATGCGATCTTGAGGCACGAGCTCTTGAATCAACATGTGCTAACTTTAAAACTTGATTTCGAATCTTTTATTGAAGCTAAACACCGATTAAGATCCTGATTGAAAATCTGAAACTAAATGAACACAACAATATCATTAGTATTATAACTACATGAGTTAATCATCATCAAAAATAGAGTAATGGACCTTGGGCCAACAATCTCCCCATTTTTGATGATGACAAAACTCATAGAGTTATATATGCATGGATTAAAGATAAGCTTCATAGAAGCTCCCCCTAAACTCATTCATAGCAATAAACAAATAGATATTCAATAAAGGCTCATAAACAAAATAAACATATATGCATAAATAATAAATATTAAACATGCATGTATAAACTCTCTAAATTTTTCTTTCCCTTTTTGTCAATCCATCAACAAAGGGGCGAAGAAAAACAATCAAGAAAGATATATATGCGATATACATTCATGAAGAGGAGAGACGTTAAGTTAGCTCCCCCTACATACATGCATTACATGGAGAAGGGATGATTAGACCGTAACCGATATAAGCATAATATACAGTGTATAAACGGAGATGTAAAGCTCCCTACACACGTGTATCACATAAAAAAGAGAGGTCAAGCTCCTCAATATATAAAATATACTCAACATGAATTTATATATAGAGGAGATGTTAAGCTCCCATTGCATATAAGCAATACATATCAAAACAAATTTGAAATCGGATTAAACAAATTTTGATACTAATTGAAATCAAATAGTAGTTGACAAAATAAATGTTGATACCACTTGTAGATACACAAAAATTTTAATATACCAATAGTAGATTGTGATACCAATTGAAGGTGAAGCATGAAGTATATTTTGATACCAAAAAAATAAATATCAATTGAAATTAATGCAAAGGCTTGTTAAGATACCAATTAACATTTAGAATTAAGTCAAGCTTAGCATAAATATTTTGTGCTTTAAAAATGTGTCAAGACATTATAAAACAAGCAAAATATAAATTTATATATATGTATGTATGAAAATATCACTTGAAATTTGAAGCATACATATATAAGAAAACTAGTATGACAAAATTAATAGATCATGAAAATTATGTATAACTCATAACATCTACCCTTTCATGCACATAATAAAAGATAGTTCAATAAAGCACACAAGGCATGGTCGCCCAACCAACCGCCATTGGATGGTATGAGTTT
This sequence comes from Agave tequilana, assembly GCA_038442645.1. Lineage (NCBI taxonomy): Eukaryota > Viridiplantae > Streptophyta > Magnoliopsida > Asparagales > Asparagaceae > Agave > Agave tequilana. Next base: position 6,256 of record JAVJIF010012974.1, on the reverse strand, counting down.
TCAAAAATAAGATTTAAAAATCATTTTGTATAGTTTGAAAAATACTACCAAATTGAAGAATAGCAAAACTAGTTTTATGATAATTTTGAAAACTAGTACAAAATCCTTCAAGTAAGGAATAAAGCATAAATGTATCTATGAAATATGAAAATTACACAAGAATCGACACTCAAAAATCTATGAAGCACATATAGGCTCATGAATCCAAAATCATGAGTAAACAAAAGATATAAAGTGTATAAAAATCATGTAATCAAACATATGCATGAAGATAAGCCATTGAAGTTCAATCAAAATGAAATTCCTTTATCAAAAATATGAAACTATGAAAATCTTAATTTTCATCAAAGTTAAACAAACTTCAAGGTATATGTATGTTTTGTCGAAACTAAAGTATACATAAGTATCCCAAACATAAACGAGCCGACAAACGAATTTTACCTGAAGGCAAGTGACTCTAGGATAGACATGTATAGCTATAGTTTTGGACAAAATTAACATATACATGAAGCAAAATATGAAAACATGTGCAAAATGGGGAATACAAGTATAAATGTAAGAATCATTAAAGCTAGGTTATACAAGTACATCTAATGAGTATACATAAGATTAAGGCACCCAAACATAAGAGTCAAATATGGCTCACTAATTGTACAAGTATAAATACAAGTTTTAATGAAAAGTACATCTAAATATGTAATCAAAACATGAAACACAAATAAATATAAACAAATATGATCATTAGGGTAATTGTTGTTGGCTCAAAAGATTACACTCTCCATTTATATAGTTTAATGATAACAAAACATACAAAAGTTATTTGGTACTAATAAAGATTCTAGAATGAATTTCAGGTTTGTACAAGTCTTGATGGCTTTAAGCATGTTGCAAGGTTACTGGCGCTTAAAGCATATTGTAAGGTTGATGGTACAAGAGGACTCTTTCATAAGAGAGGAGGCTCTAGCTCGGCAACACGGTTCAGAGACACCTTCCTATAAAGTTTTTATATTTTTAGTTTTTTAAAGAATAGTATATACGTTTGAAGCTCAAACACACACACACAAATTCAATACATTTGTTTTTGATTTAACCGGTTTTGGATTTAAGTACATATATCGAGTTTTAGATTTGAACCAGTTTTAGTTTTGCTGATCTGCTTGACACCCTTTTATAGTTGTTATCATAACTTTTTATTCTTATATTCAAATAACATGATTTAACTTGAATTTCAAAGCTAACTTTCAGATATAAATTTCTTATTCAATAATAATTTTTAGATTCAAATTTTAAAGATGTCAAATATTTGGTTGAACTCTGTTCATGTTCTGAAAACAGCTTATAGTTTCTGATTTGACACCTGTCAGTGTTTTATTGATAACTTTCTAATAAAAGATGATATTGCGTTGATTTCAGTTGCATTAAAAAGAAGACTTAAATATTTACAAATGATTACTATATACCTAATTCTGAATTCAGACGTTTACAGCCTAAATAATATGATCAAAGTTGACTAATCTGCCAGATTTGCAGTAATGGCTAATTTTCTGGAGGCTGATTTTTTAACATGTTTAAAAACGTGTTTTAAGTTTAAAAAAATATGGTTAGCTGTATTAGAGGGTCAATTTCTTCCTATTTTATTTAGGTAAAAGTTTTCTATATTTACTCTTCCTAAATCCTACATAAAGGAATCATTAAAGTAGAGGTTTTCACAACAACAAATTCAAAAATCAAAAGTTTTGAGTTTTCTTGAGAAAGAGCTTTTGTTTAAGTTTTGGGCTATTATTTTCAAAAGTTTTCTGAAAGTTTTTTATTCTTAAAATCTCTCTTCTGTTTTTATATCACTTACAAAACCTTGAGCTTCAATCTTATATATTATTCTTAGGGTTTTGTAAAGAAAAGTTTTACAAAAGAGAGTTTGTGGTCTTTTGATCACCAAGTGATTATTGTATTTGTAGCTCCACTACCTTTGGACTAGAGGAGTGTGATTGAGGAGTTGGGTACTCCCTAGTGGTTGTAATTCTTTGTGAAAGTTCTAGTGGATCAGAAATCCTTCTGGGTGAAGGCGGGGACGTAAAGCTGGGTGCTCGAACCTCAAAAAAAATCTCTGTATTTGCGATTGGTTTACTTATTTATTTACTTGCTTTCCATTCATTCTTATATTTTCGATCAATACTCTCACAATAAGATTGCAATGCGTACCTCAAAATCTTATTTAGAGGAATCACGAGGAAGGAGTTCAGAGCCCTTCACGGAGTATTCGGCTTCTAATCTTACTTTGAGTGATCGTTGCATCATCTCATTTTAAATTTATACATTGATTAGCATTATCACCTATTCACCCCCCTCTAGATGATTTCAATTGGTATCAGAGCTAGGACTCTAATTTTTGGCTTCACATCCTTAGAGAGATCCTATAATTTGCTAATCACTATTTTCATGTCTTCATTCATACACTAGTAAAGATAGCCGATAACATTAAGACCCCTCTCAAATTTGATGGACTCAACTTTCCCATATGGAAAGTTAGGATGAACATTTTTCTACAATCTCTAGGTAGCCTAATTGCTAAGTCTTTGACCAAACCATTTAGCAAACCCGAAGGTGAGGAGGACACTTGGTCCGAACTTACCTCCAAGGAATTTGATGCTAATTCGAAGGCTCAAAATGCCCTACTTTTAGCTTTGAATGAGGATGACTTAACACGGGTTATCCATTGCAAATCCGCCTATGAGATTTGGCAACACTTATTGGTCACTCATGAGGGAACATCACAAGTCAAGAGAGCTAAAATAGATCTCTTGCGTTCCCATTATGAAAGTTTTAAAATGCAAGAAAATGAATCTATTGATGATATGATTACTAAGTTTACTAAGATCACAAATGCTCTTGCTTCTCTAGTTGATGAAATAAGCAACGACCAAAAGGTACGTAGGTGATTCGTGCTCTCCCTTCATCATGGGAAATCAAAGCTACCACCTTGAAGGAATTGAATGACAAAGACGAGATGGAGCTCATAAGTCTTATTGAAAATCTTAAGACTCATGAGATGGAGAAAAAGGCTAGAGAAGAAGCGGTACCTCAAGTGAAAAAGGCTATAACTTTCAAGTCTTCTTTCACCAATTACGATGATGAAGAAAATGAAGAAGATGATGAAGAGCTATCTCTTCTTGTGAGAAATGCAAAGAGAATGTACCGTAAGAATAAGCTCAACCATAGAAGGCGATGGGAAGGAAGGAGGAGAAAAAGATCATATACTACAACTGTCAGAAACCCGGACACATCATGGCCGATTGTCTAGATTTCAAGAAAAAGATATCTTCCTCCTTGAAGCAAAAGAAGCCGGTTGAAAGAAGGTGTACAAAGCCACTTGGGACTCGGAAAGTGAATTCGAAGATGAAGCCGACACAGCAAATGTGTGTTTCATGACAAACACACCTAAGGTAACTACCCAACCACTTGATGATGAAAGTGAAATAAGTAAAGAATTGTTATTACAAGCTTTCATTGAACTTTCAGAAAGTTTTGATGCTAAAAGGAAGATTGTTCAAAATTGAAAAAGGAAAATGAAATACTTAAAAATCAAATTGCTATTTCTTCAAAAGAAAAGGATGAGTTATCTTTTATTCTTATTTCAACACAAAGAGATTTTGATGCCTATAGAGTTGCTTGCAAAGTTAAATATCCTAAAATTGTTGAAATTGAGTTTTTCATGTTAAAAACTAGAATAAATGATTTGGGAAATGTTTTAAAAGAATGTGCTTTTAACAATACTAAATTAGAAGAAATATTTTCAAAGAAGCATATGCATACTCCTCATGCTAAACATGATAAAACATCTCATGCCAAAACTCCACATGTTCATCATGCCAACACATCACATGTCAATCATGCTAAAACACCCCATGCTCACAAATCACATGTTCATAAACCACATGCTCATTATGCTTTTAAATATGGAAGAATTTATAAATGTACTTTTGTGGCCGAAATGGTCATTTAGTCAAATTTTGTTATGATCATATAAATAGTATGAATAATCATGTTTGGGTTCAAAACACTAACGTATTAGGACCCAAGAAAATATGGGTACCAAAATTCATTCCTAGTCTATTTGATGTAGGTGTGAGCTCTCACATGACGTGAGAGTTGTTGGTGTCTTGAGGTGAATGCGTTCCAAGCAAAACGGTGACACTTTTGGATGCATCACTTTCAAGGGGAGTTTGGTGGGAGGACCATCTTGGTTTGGAGACTAAGAGATTACCCTATTGATTTTGGTAACAATTTCTAACTCCTATTTTATTCACATGCTTTCATATAAATGTTTTTAGTATGTTTTGGCTTCAATGCTCATTATGATTGATCATGTTTAGATTCATGTTTTGATTTATGTGCTTGATTTTGTACTTCATGATTTTGATTACTTGTTTAAATGTAGTTTTCATTAAAACTTGTGTATATACTCGTACAAGAAGTGAGGTACACTGGTTATTATGTGTTTGTGTTTCATTGCTTACTTGTACTCATTGCATGTACTTGTATAGCCTAGTTTTGATGATTCTCTCATTTACACTTGTATTTTCTATTTTTGCATATGATTTCATGATAACGTGTTAGCTTCATGTATATGTTACTTTTGTCTAAACAAATAGATATACATGTACATCCTTAAGCCACTTGCTTTCATGCAATATATTATTGTGGACTCGTTTATGCTTGGATAAGTATGTATACTCTAGTTTATACAAAATATACATATGTCTTGAGGTTTGTTTTGTTTTGATGAAAATTACACTTTTATGTTTTTCATGTTTGTAAAGGATTTTGATTTGAGCTTAAATGTTTTATTTCCATGATTTTGTTGATTACATGATTCTTACACTCTATATTTGATGTTTACTCATAACTTTATAAGCATATATGTAAACTTTGAGTATCAATTATTATGTGATTTTCATGTTTTTATGGGATGTATGATTTAGTTTCATATTTTGAAGGATTTCTTACTAGTTTTAAAAATATCTTTAAAACTAGTTTCTATTCTTCAAATGGTAAAGTTTTCAAACTATACCTATTTACTTTCAAATCATAATTTTTAAAAACCCCTCTCTTTTAAGGGTGGTTGATGGGCGACCATGCCTTTTATACCCTTCTTGAATATCTTTTAAACTTGTGCATGATAAGGGGTGGTAAGTATGAGTTATACACTTGATCCTCATTATATTTTTATTGGTATCAAAATTGATATTTCATATGTTTGTATACTCATATGTGTTTTCTATATATGTATGTCTCATATTTCAATTAGTATATCCATAAATACATATATATGATTTGATTGTACTTGTTTCACATGTCTTTACAATTTTTTTTTGAAAAAGCACAAATTATGTTTGCTAAGCTTGATTTAGTTCATCATGTCAATTATTTTTAATTAGTATCTATTACAAGCTTATACATTGTTTCTTTTAGTATTTCATAAAGGGGGAGAAAATTCTCGTTTTTAAATTGGTTTTATGTAAAATTGGTATTGGTTGTGTTTTCAATTTGTATCAGTTTTCATTTTAAATTGGTATCTTATTCCCACCATTTATGATGTAAAATACTTTGGTTTGATATATGCTAACATTTCAGTATTAGTATCAATGACCTTAAATTAGTATTATTCTCTATTTCGTATCCTTATTGCAAAATGATTTTAGTGTTTATCTAAAAATTTAGTTTTACCTTAATTAGTATCAATATTTTTCAATTGGTATCAATATGTTTATCAAAAATTTTAAATTGGTATTAAAAAAACTTAAGTTTTGATCTTTAAGATTTGATGATATGACAATTGATTGTTTTTTCCTTAACCCTTTGTTGATGAATTGACAAAAAGGGGAAGAGATATTTGAGTTTATGTATGCATATATGCATGTTTATATCTTGTTTATGCATATATTGTTTATTGGTTGTTTCCTAACCTTTTTTATGTATGATAAAAAGGGGGAGAAGTATTTGTGGTTTCATATTTTGGTTTCATGTGTTGTACATGTTTAACTCATATATGTTTTTTATATGTTTATGTTTCATACTTTTTACTTGATAATAGAGCATCATTTGAGGGAGATTTTTTATCTCCCTTCTATATCTTGTGTTATAACTTATATGTTTTGTCATCATCAAAAAGTGGGAGATTGTTGGCCCAAAAGATTACGCTTTCCATTTATATAGTTTTGATGATAACAAAACATACAAAAGCTATTTGGTACTAATA
>JAVJIF010012973.1:0-121886 GCA_038442645.1 Agave tequilana | reverse complement strand
CATCTACTTAATAAAAATAATGTAATATGCTTGCATAGACAGTAAAAAAGCAATGTACATTTGCACGCAGTCATGCAATAAATAAGTTATTTCATATCGGGTGATATATCGGACGATTTATCGGCCAATATCGGGCAATTTATAGGCCGATATTTCAAATATCAGTCGTTTTTGCTGCAAACGATATGGCGAACGATTTCCCCATATCGTATCGGCAGCAGACAAAAAAGGAGATATCCGACGATATCTCGGCCGTATCGATCGATATTTAAAACAAGGCTTAGAGGACGGATGTATCGATGACTTAGAGGATTAGAGTAGATGGTAACAATAAGAGAACTGATTAATTGTTATTGGACTAGTGGTTTACAGTATCGGATATTCTGATGCGGACTTAGTGTTTGATGTTGAAGATGACTTGAGATTATGAGTGTGGATCAGTTACAAATATAATATCGGTGGATGAGATTTTGATTGATTCTGGATGGGACTGTATTGTAAGGAATCAATGTCTAGACCTGTTACTAGTATTATTTCATGTTACTGAAAATCACTGGGAAAGTATTTTTAGACCGTAATACCATGTGCAGCCCTATTGTTCATCATATACACGGGTACTGATATTGTTTACTGTTCTTGTAATGTTCATTATGTATACGATACTCTTATTGATATATTATATTGTTTTGTCACTGTAACGTCCAGTAATCTAGGTAACATAGATATGATTGTTATAACTGAATTAAATAATTATGTAAATGGACTAATTACCCCGGGATTAGGAAAAATTGATAGAGGAGACAATGTCTGTATTTTGGGTGGACCTAGAATACAAGTTGTGCAGCCGAGATAGGGTTCCACTGCAAAGGTTCCTGGATGACTAACATCTCGTACTGTTTACTGTTAAACTGTTACTGGTGTACCTAGCGATACGGCATGGTGCAGCGCCAGGCGTCTGGGCCGTGGTCCCGGGTATGTACGGGACTCACCTAAAGCATGGATAATGTCTCCAACCAATCAGTTTCAATAACATAGGATCTCGATTGACATGTGTGATAGGCGTAATATGGGATGTGTCTATTACATGTGGCAATTGGTGTTCGCTAATATAACTAATAATAATATGAACTGACCAAAATGTACTGTGACTGATTGTATTCACCTGATACATGCATGTTATGATAGACATCTGATTGTGCTCATGATCCGACATATGATTGTATAACAGACTGGTTCTATTACTCTGTAATTATGTATTGCATGTTAACACTAATACTGGGGGTATGCTTATTGATAGTACGTTGTATTATAATTTTCTTTTATTACAGTTCTATTCTTGTTATTTCTCATTCAGTACATTCATATTAGTAGCCTAGTATGCTCACATTATATGCATGTGCACCTTCCTTTTATTTTTACACTCATTGGGAGTTCTGACTCACTGGATTTGCATATCCAGGTCTATGTATGCTATTTTGTTGATCAGGTATTTGGAGAGGATCACATGTGTTATGATGAACATGGAGTTCTCTATATTCGATTACCGGTATTCTTACTTTATTCCTATCGTTCCCTTGGATTCCCTATATTGGAGTCAATATTTGTTCTATTTCTCTATTCATCTGTTATCATGTGTGGACATATATATGTGTTATTGCAGTGATATTGATTTATCATAGTGATCGTATAGCTTGCTCGGGTTATTTTAAGCTTAGCGTGTATACATGGGTTATTATCCTCGCGTATATACGTCGCCGACTCTCGTCGCGACTCCATTTTCATGTATTTTGGGAAGCGAGGCGTGACATAAACTATCAAAAGCAAAACTCTAGAGGATTATAATCTAACTCAAACCATGCATGAAGGCTGATATTGCGAAATAAAAGTATAATACAGCAAACTTCTGAGATCAAAACAACATGGTCTATTCTACTTAAAATATTTTTCATGCACTTTTTGTGTGCGTATATACACTGAAAACTTTGTAAATCAATCTCATCTGAAAGAGAACCAACTCTCCATCCATGACCAATAAAACAACACAACCCAATGTTCAACATCAAAGTTATCATGAATCTAGCTTGTGTAAATGACAATAAACAACCTTAATGCTCATTGAAAGTAGCAACAATGATATTAAGATGCAGATATAAAGAGATTACCTAAAACCACTCCCACCGTCTAAGAATTTGGAAGTGGTGAAGTAGATGAGTATGGGGATGCATAACAAACATTTTTTATAGTCCTTTATACAGTTCAAGAGAAAAGAGAACCAGTATTATCTGATAACTCTAATAACGGTATCACAAGACAGTCTGATAGAGAGAGAGAGAGAGAGAGAGAGAGAGAGAGAGAGAGAGAGAGAGAGAGAGAGAGAGGTGCAGCATCAGAGGAGAGCTTGGATACACTTTTAGAAGAACGGCACTATTTGTGGTGGTAATGAGATCAAAGACTAGTGGTGGTAACAGATTTCCCATTGTTAAACGAGAGTTAGACCGTGTCTTTATCAAGCAATCCCAGATGGGTGTATTCTCTTTTAGATGATAAGTCACCTAAATTCAAGTTGTGTTTGGCTATAATACACGAGACCTCAGCATGGATTCAATCAAAGATCCTAAGCATGTGTCCACAATCATGTAGTTGCCTGCACACATGCATGGACTAAAGATTGTAGATGCTCCACAAAAGAAAGACAATTAAATGCTTGATGCACAGAGAGAGAGAGAGAGAGAGAGAGAGAGAGAGAGAGAGAAAGGGGGGGGGGGGGGGGGGGGGAGGAGGAGGAGGAGGAGAATAAACCATACCATTAATGCATCATTAAAGAATTTTGCTGCTTTTGCTACTTGGGCAGAGTCCTCTGTTCCATCAGGTGATGTCTTAAAGAAATTGATTTTGTCAAGTGCCGCAAGGAATTTCCCCAATAGTTCATCCTTAGAATCTCCTTCTGCTATATGAAATATTACATATCAATGGATTTTATCACAACATTACGGATTAACTAAAGATGGATAACAAATACTGAGAATATAAGGGTTACATCTCAAGATGTAAATTTTTGCAACATAGGACAATCATTCAACGATGTAACTATGCATCTCCATATGTAAATTTTTCAGCAGATGAACCATGTATGCCATTCTTTTTGGTTGTACATAATTTAAAGCTACTTATTGTACATAGTATTGATTATTCAAATCTACCGACAAAGAAAAAAAGACAGGTTTAAGTTATTAAAATATGAAAAGATTTAAGTACCAGCAAAGACCCTCAAAACGATTCTGAACTGTTATGGGATCACTATGTGAATAACAAGATTTCACTACATATGCTAATGTCTCTAGGAATGAATGAAATGCAAAAGAAATGAGACTACATAACATATTTTTGAGAAAGAAACATCGCATAATAATTTGTATTGAGCTTTTAACTGATCATGGAAATTAATAGGTTCATGTTTTAGCCTTCCATTCTTACACCTCTATGTAAACAGCCATCTGTGTCTTATAATTTTGGTTATTTCTTCCATTTCTCTCTCAATCAGCATGATGTGTAAGAAGTACAAATGTAACAATCTAAATTCTTGAGCAAGACATGATGTTGAATTAAATTGGTGAAATGTTAATTTCCTTCAACAAAAAGTATTAGATGTCTGTGGTCATGGCGCACCGTTAGAAAGGGAAAAAAAAAAAAAAAGAAAAACAATCAACCAATCTGATATATCATTAAAACTTAAAGACGACACTCATTAATCTGAGGTCTAAAGAATGAGGTATGGTTTTGTAGTTTGAAACGAAGGAATAATGAGAACAAGATTTAATGCCGACTGTACACACACACACATAGATGTGTGTGTGTGTGTAGACTTGTGTCATTCCGGAAGGATTCGAGGCCGAATCCTTCCCACTCAAATACAACCTTACAACATTCGAATAAAAGATCCACTCTGTTGAAGTTGATCTACATTATTTCAAGTAATAAAAATAAAAAATCATATATTTTGAATATTTTTTGCCCGTCCATCAAGTAGGCGCAAAATGGATGGTCGAAATAGTAAGTTGGTTAGTTTAATGGTGCAGAATATTTGAAATCTAACAAAAATTGGGGTATGAGGGTTTTAAGTGTTTAGATCATGGTGAATGGCCGGATAGAGAATATGTATCTCTAAAGACGTATCTAAGCAATATGCTATTTTCGGCCATCCATTTGAGCCTACTTGATGGATGGGCAAAAAGTATTCAAAATGCATGATTTTTGCTTTTAGTTACTTAAAATAATGTAGGTCAATTTCAACGGAGTGGATCTTGTATTTGAATGTCGTAGGGTTGTATTTGAGTGGGAAGAAATTCTGCCTCGAATACTTCGGAATGACACAAGTCTTATCTCTCTATGTGTGTGTAATAGACTTGGGTCTTTTGGGAAGGATACAGAGATGAATTTTTCCTATTCAAATTCAATGTTAGGCCATTCAAATTGAAGATCCACTCCGTTGGAGTTGATCTACATTGTTAAGAGTAATTAAAAATAAAAATTCAAATGTTTTGAATGCTTTTTGCTTATTCATCAAGTAGGCACAAAATGAACAACTGAAATAGTGAGTTGGTTAGTTTAACGGTGTAAATATTTGAAACCTAACAAAAAGTTGGTGTGTGAGGGTTTTTAAATGTTTTAAATCATAGTCAAATGGTCGAATCGAGAATTGTATCTCTAAAATCATATATCTAAGTAATATGCTACTCTGGCCGTCCATTTTGTGCCTATTTAATGCATGGATAAGAAACCTACAAAACGAATTTTTTTGTTTTTAATTACTTTAAATAATGTAGATCAATTTTAACGAAGTGGATCTTGTACTTGAATGCCCTAACATTGAATTTGAGTGGGATGATTCATGCTCAAATCCTTTTGAAAGTAGCCAAGACTATATATATATATATATATATATATATATATATATTCCTCTAGTCAAGTCTGTGTGTGTGGAAATTATCATATGAAAACGATTCTCAAATTAAACTCCGTGAGAACTCCACACTGAGTTACCCCATGGATGATCCGAACCGTTCATCTTGATCTAGATACTCTAACTAGACTAATCATGAAAAATTAGGCAATTCCAAGCCTTTTATCTATGCATCAAATAATATCTTTTTTCAACGCCTAATATAACACTCTTTTTGTAACCACTTAATGCATGGATAACAAGGTTCAGAAATTGCTTTTTTTCATGGTTAGCCTAATTAGAGTATGTAGATCAAGATAAATTGTTCGGATCATCCATGGGGTGGCCCGCGTGGAGTTCTCGCGACATAGAATTATTTTCCTATATATAGGGAAATGATCCTATGAGAACATCTCTCAAATTAAGCTCCATGAAAACTCTACGGTGAGTTATCCCATGGATGATTGAACCGCACTTGATCTATATATCTAATTAGACTAAACTATAAAAATCAAGCGATCTTAAGCCTTTTACCTATGCATCAAATGATATCTTTTTCTACGGCTAATATAACATTTTTCGTAACCACTTAATGCATGGGTAAAAATGTTTGGAAATACTTGATATTTCATAATTAAACTAATTAGAGTATGTAAATCAAGATAAACGGTTCGGATCATCTATGGAGTGGCCACTGTGGAGTTCTCACGAAACTTAATTAAAGAACTGTTCTCATAGGATCATTTTCTTATATATAATATTGTTAGATTTATCATGATCTAAACACTTAAAACCCCTCACATACCAATTTTTTTTAGATTTCAAATATTCTACACCGTTAAACTAACCAACTAACTATTTCGGCCGTTCATTTTGCGCCTACTTGATAGATGGGCAAAAAGTATTCAAAATACATGATTTTTGATTTTTAGTTACTTGAAATAATGTAGATCAACTTCAACGGAATGGATCTTACATTCGGATGTCGTAGGGTTGTATTTGAGTGGGAAGGATTCGGCCTCGAATCCTTCCGAAATGGCACAAGTCTCTCTCTCTCTCTCTCTCTCTCTCTCTCTCTCTCGCTATTATATATATATATATATATATATATATATATATATATATATATATATATATATATATATATATATATAAAAGTTAAGTGTTGTTCTTAAACAACCATAACTTTTACTTCTACTGCTGCAGTAACAAGTTTATTAGGTCGTGGAGGAGGACAATTTTACTGCAAAAAACCTATAAGAAAACATCTTTATAACCAATGAATGAAATTATGAGGACTTCTCTATATATTTGAAATTGAGTCAGTCATGCAAAAAAAAAGCTACAACAAATAAATAATCTGAATCTACCTACCCGCCCAACCCCACTCCACAGTCCACACCACCAAAGAAAAAGAAGGAAAAGGAAAAGGAAATGCAGACCCGTTCTTCATATTTCATCATGCAGACAAAATACAGAAGATAATACTTGTAACATTTAGACAGGCCATACCCTTAAAATGCCATAAAATGATAACAAACAAAACACCAATCATTATGAGACATCCAAATACTATATAAGCATGGATACTAGTAATTCCAGATTGACTTCGATCATGAAGCATATCCTTAAATGCTTTCTGAGACACTGAAGGATACAAGACATACAAAACTAAAACTTTTTTATGTTATAATATCAGTTTCTGTTTTCGAACATTTTTCTACTTTTTGTGGGTCAAATTGTTCTTCTTCAAAACCGCAGCTTTATTAAGACTAGACAACCTAAAATACATAGTTGTATTACAGTAAGCCAGTAGATAAAATTGAACAATTGAGTCCTGGCTTAGGGTAAAGTGGTGGGGTTGGTTATGGTAAGTCCCAGGGCCATGAAGACCATGACAAGGCTATAGCCTTTATTCAAAAAAATGAAAAGGAAAAAAAATGAAAAAAAGCAAAGAACAACAACTAAACCGCCATATGGATAAAAAAATCTGATATGGAAGCTGTTCGAAAATCCACTAAGCTAGGAGTGCTATAATTATGGTCAAAAGATTTATACTCCACTTCAACAGAATCTAACACTCGCGAAGCCTATCTTCCCTGTTTCTTTGACAGTGGGAAAAGACAAAGATCCAAAATTGCTGGGAAAGTAGAAACAATAATTGCATAAAGTGGATAAGAAAGAAATAAGACAAAGAAAACCTGTCTAGTAGAAACCTCTTTTGCAAGAAACATCGATTTAACTTGGCCTGCCCATAATCAGAATTGTATGTGGGCGAAAGAAAACCAGAGTAGATATTGTAAGAAAAGGAAAAAACACATTAGAGTGTAAAATTCGATAGAAAAATGTGGATGAATTATATATTAATCAGCTCAGTATCGATTGTGAACTCAGCTTTGCTGAAAAAGTAAAGAGCATAAGCACTATGCTAATAGAATGGTATTACAATTTACAACTGTCTGTTGACTTTGTTTAACATGCATTGTTAGCCCAAAACCCATTAGCTTAAACTTTTGGATTAATTAGTGACAATCAAAAAATGTCTTTGTAACACCATAAGTCCGCCTTTCCAAGCAACTCATGTTTATGATGGAGGCCTTTTCACATGGCCAAAAGGCCCATGCGAGGGGCAAAGGTAAATGTTAAATTCGTGTGATTTATATGGTTAGCCCACTACCCATTAGCTTAAGCCTTTGGGTGAAGTTCTCTGACAACAACAAACTAAAGCATGATTATATTTCAGAAGCTACTATGAAATCAAGCAAGGTCCTTACCTATGACATGGGGGCCTCCAACCTGATCTTGGCCTAGATATGCATGGGAACAAGAGCGAAATAAACAGGTTAATACCAAAAGTTAGTACCATCAAATTTAAACAACCTTTTCAAAACTTGTGAGGGAAAAAAATTCAATGCAACTAAAGTATATAAGCATGTATGACAGCATGACGACAACATTTGATAAAGATTGCATATGGATTTTCGTAATTAAATTGTCCCTGGCAAACATTGAGGAACCGAGACTGGAAGCTCAGTCCTGTTCCATATTCTATATTTAGCATTAGCGATGATGGTTGCTTACTATTTAAAACAACCAAACTTTAATTGCTGAGGTTCACAAATTAGTAACCCTCATACCCGACCAGAAACTTATGAAACTGCTTCTCGTTGTTACATATGTTTGTTATGGCAGGCTAAATAGTTTTGAATATGTCAATATAACTGTAATATCACATCTTTGGCATGGTATTGGGCATATTCCAAAGGAGTATAGAGCAGCCTGTTTCAGCAGACTTATCTAGACAATAGAAACAAGAAAGGCAATAGTCCGAGCACACAAGCAGAACAGCTAGAAATAACTAGCTTTGTATCGGTGCCATTATATAGCTAGAAATAACTAGCATCATATAAATTGCTGTCTAACATGTGAGTCATCGGTGATATGCCCTGATGATAATGTCAATCGTGTGATACTTCAGGATCTAGATTATAGGTGTTTTATACCATGGACATCGATCATCAACTTGAGTTGATGGCCTAATTTACTTCTGAAACGTAAACAGTAAAGGAGAAAAAAGTTTAGAAAGTCAATAGACTTTGGTGTTTGCCATCTTGCAGCATTAATGAAGGTCTTCAAAGACTTTCTACTTGGAATCTATTGAAAGAATACCCTGATCAATTCCCAGCTTCACTTTCTAGAATACTTGTCATGCTTGAATTTCATCAAATTTTGGTGACTATTAACCGGAAAACTACTTCCCAGCGATATCATGGACCTACCATCTAGCATTATCAGGGAGCAAAACAAATCCAGTGTCATCGCTAACCTCTGTTTGATAGTTAAGAGTACAATCAGCCCCTCAGAAATAGAAGTATGATGCCTGAGAAGAAATTCCACCGCTAGACACCTAGAACAATCATAGGACATCCTCGAGAGGACAACCATACCCTCCTCTAGAGCTTGCAAAAACATACTTCGTGCGAGGAGAGCTTCCAGCTCAAAATCTTCATCAAACTTGTGTTGCTTCAACATCACCAAGTTTTCGTGATATTAGACAGACTACTGCTTTAAAAAGTAAAAACATGTAGCCACCTTCCAAAATAATGGAGTTGTTAGGGGTCAAATGGTTTTCCAATCACCATTCGATAGTCAAAGGTCCGGTTGGCCTCTCCCAAAGCAACAACTTGGCCCCTGAAACTAAATTCCAACACTCCACATGCCATGAGACAAATCATAAAACATGATCAAGTGTCATCCACCTCCTCCTCAGAGAATATCTTTTGCAACTGTAAAGGTTCTACCAGAAATCGCCCGTAACTAAAAACCTTATACTTTCCTCGGAAACCCCATGCAACTCCAAGCAATTCACGCCCACCACATTAAAGCACCGGCTCCTGAACCCACACTAGATTAGTTTCTCCCCTCTCAACTTCCTTATTTCCAACTATGTAGTCCTTCAGGCTGCCAACTCTCAACCACCACATTTAAACCGGTGATTTCAAAATATGGCCTTTGTCCCAACTACTTTGCATTCCTGTTTGCATTGCGCTGCAGCTCTCCTTTGTTATTCTAACACTACTTCAGCTGTACACGCTGCCAATCACACCCACATCCACCTTGATGCATTTGTCAACACCTCCCTTGCTCACACCTACTTGCCGCTCAGTTCTTGGAATATGCATGACATTCTTCATATTATGGTCAGGTCTTCATGATCAAATTGTAAAATAATTAGACTGGAAGCCAAACCAAGGAAAGCCAAATTCATCCATATTTAATTAACTACCCTATTATCTGACAATACTGAGTTCTGAATAACTTGGGATAATGCATGAAAAGTCAGAAGATGTGTGATATTTTGCATGCAATTAAGAAACAACAATCATCTATGCACTTGCAAAATAAAAAGACTAGCCTGCATTGAGCATATCCCTTACGTGAAAATGTCTAATCAACAGTTACGAGACAGCCAGAGTCTCAGACTTTCTTCACTCTTTAGTACTCCTTGCATGTTCCGAGGGATCAACTTATTCATGTTTATGACTTAGTATATTTAGGCACTTTCTTAGTATGCACCCTTTCTTTTTTCTTCTCCTTTCTTTTCCCACAAACCTCAATAACAGTTATAAACAAAACTAAAAGGATAGCATTCTACTTATTCATGTTTATGACTTACTATGTTTAGGCACTTTCTTAGTATGGTTAATGGGGGTAAGAACCCTTTTCTTTTCTCCTTTTTTCCCCACAATCCTCGATAACAGTTTACAAAACTAAGAAGGACAGCCTTCATTTTGTGCAAAATGTATATAACTACACCAAAAAATGATTAAATGACAAAATACCATTTCAATTTAGAGGCATACAGAGACAACACTGTAGATAAAGAATGTAGCATCTCACAAGATGTGACATGAAGAATGAAGAAGTTTAACGTGTTCATATGCACATATATACACAAACATATATGAATGGAGAGGAGGGGATGAGAAGATGTGCAGTTCAGAGAACTCTCAGTAAATATTTGGAATAAGCAACTTAAGAAGCATCCAATTTGTTTAACATTCGTACATTACGCAACAATTGTCTCTTTGACTTCTAAAATGTGTATTAGGTGCAACATAGAATCGAGATATCATTGCATTATGCAAGGATCAAAAAGTACATAACTGTTTAAAAAAACATGTTAGCTCCTTACCAAATATTAACAGAGCAGTTCTAAGGCAATGCATTGTGTAAAACAGAGTTTCACCGGTTGTATTCTATTTGATGTAGGGGAACAATCTGAGAATAGCTAAATTCAACTCCATTTCGACAACCCAAAATAAACCTCTCGACAGCCTGTCATAACATAAACCCTGTCGACAGGCTTTTGCAGAGACTCTTTTCAGTTTGCAAATCACCTCGGCTGTCGACAGCCCTATTACGCAATATGATTTCAGAGTTAGTTTAGGATTTGATTTTTTTAGGCTCAATTTAGGTCTAATTGATTTTATGTTTCTTTATTTTGAATGTAGATTACCTAGATAGATTAGAACTCTTTTAATCTTTTCTTTCTTTTAGAAATAGATTATAGTTTTCAAGTAGGAGAAGTAATCTTTATAAGCTTATAAAAGGCCCTTGTATTCTTATTGTGAAATCAATCTATTATTCAACTTTTCATCAATATCTTTTGAGTTTTCCTCATATTTGCTCGTGAAGTCGAGTTGTTCTCTTTGGCTCGTAGATTCGGGTCATGTTGCTCGTGGATTCGAGTGTTGTGTTCGTAGATTCGAGCACAATTCCCTACCTGAAGGGTTCTTCAGGATTCGTAAGCGCTAGAACGAGATCTAGTCGGTATCGTTCGTCTTCTTCGCTTCCCTATTTTGCGTCAAGTGGTATCAGAGTTACGGCTACTTTCCGACGATGGAAGGAGACGACGATGGATTGCAAGGCCTTTTCCCAAGGATAGGCCCTGCTACAAGGAGGGGCAACACCTTCAAAAGAATGTCTCTTAGGATTGATGATCGAAGTCTAGCCAATGGTATGTACCGAAGTGAACATAATCGTCAATCGTATCAACCACCATCGTATCAACCACCACCACATCAACCACCACGACATCATTCATCACCAAAGTATCATTTACAACATCCTCAAATTTCTGAATTTTTCTATGAAAAGGAATCACCCATCTATCAGTCCAATGATTTTGAAGACGATTATGGAAGGAGAAGAAGGTTTGTTAATCCTAACCCTAATAGGAGAGGCGGATTTTCAAACCCTAAGATGAGAGATGGGTTTGCCCATGACATAGGAGGAAGATACTCAAATCCTTATGAGTTTAGGATTTCTTCTTTTGATGGGAGTCATAATGTTGAGTCAACGTTACTTTAAATCAAGAAAGTTGATAAGTTGTTTGACATGGAGTATATCTCCATGAAAGATCAAGTTGAGTTTGTGGCCTACAAACTTAAAGGAAGGACTGCGACATGGGGGGATCGATTCCAAAACATGCGTATGTACCAAGGCAAGCTACCTATAAGAACGTGAAGACGAATGAAAAGACTCTTACAAGCCTGTAGCTTTGCTTTGGAGGAAGAAGAGATGGAATATCGACCCTGACCGTTCATGAGATCTTATCGGTCGAACGAGACAGCCAAACCACATCAGCAACCATCGATCGAAGAACAGTCAACCAAAGGAGATTCATCATCAACTGACATACCGACAACCGACATTTAGCCTATGCCACCAATCCAAGAGTCTACAGAAGATGAAAAGCCAAATCTCACGCACATATTCAATCAAGGCGAGTTCTTTGTGGAGCCAAGGGAAATAAAACAAGGCGTTGTTGTAGAAGAAGTTTCTACAATCGCTAAAATTACTGAGGAGATCGACAAATCACAGGAGGAGTGCAGAGGAGTTGAGATCAACAAGCTTAAAGTATTACCATCCATGGAAGATAATCATCATCATGGTATAATTACTCTTCATGATTTTGAAGATCCTTTCTTACGAAAGAAGAGTGCCAATAATGACAGTTCTAAATTCATCGAGTTCATATCACCTACTATCAGCACGTGGGTGCAACATGTTCTGCATGGTGTGCCAAAACCCATCTCCACTCGTACTTGGAAGGTCTCCTTCATGGAAGCGAATCAATTAATTATGAGCATGATGTATGTGAATGGTTGGATGATAGAGAAGCACCAACCAAATGGCATTGATTATTAATCGATCTCAGATGATGATTACATTGAAGATTCGATGACGCAACACTGCATGGAGTTTAATGAAGATTGTCGAGACGAATCAAGATTTTAAAATTACACTTTTCCTCAAGCAGAGTTTGATAAATCCAATAAGAAGTAAAAGACAACCGCTGACAAGAAAAGCCGAAAGAAACTCTTCAAGAAGAAAAATATGATGATGGTATATTTGAGGAGAGGAATCCCAACTGAAATAGTCCCTACCAAGCAGCTATATCCTGATAGAAACTCGATGACGAGTTCTTTTGAAGAGTGAGGGACTAATGTAAGAGAGCAATCTGAGAATAGCTAAATTCAACTCTGTCGACAGCCCAAAATAAACCTGCGACAGCCTGCTGTCAACAGTCATAACATAAGCCCTATCGACAGGCTTTAACTGAGAGTCAAGAGTTTTCAGTTTGCAGATCACCTGTCGACAGCCACCTTCGGCTGTCGATAGCTCTATTACGCAAAATGACTTCAGAGTTAGTTTAGGATTTGGTTTTTTAGGCCCAATTTACTTTCTACTTGATTTTCAATTTCTTTATTTTGAATTTAGACTACCTAGATAGATTAGGACTCTTTAAAATCTTTTCTTTTCTTTTAAGAATAGATTATAGTTTTCAAGTAGGAGTAGCACTCTTTTGTAAGCCTATAAAAAGGCCCTTATATTCTTATTTTGAAATCAATCTAATTAACTTTTCATCAATATCTTTTGAGTTTTCCTCATATTTACTCGTGGATTCGAGTTGCTCATTGGGTCGTGGATTCGGGTCGTGTTGCTCGTGGATTCGAGTGTTGTGTTCGTGGATTCGAGCATGATTTCCCTATCTAAAGGGTTCTTCAGAGTTCGTGGGCCTTAGAACGAGATCTAGTCGGCATCATTCTTCTTCGCTTCCCCGTTCTGCGTCAAGTGGTATCAAAGTTACGGCTACTTTCCGATGATAGCAGGAGATGACAATGGATTGCAAGGCCTTTTCCCAAGGATGGGCCCTGCTACAAGGAGGGGCAACACCTTCAAAAGGATCTCTCAGAATTGATGATCGAAATCTAGCTGATGGTACGTACCAAAGTGGACATGATCGTCAATCATATCAACCACCACCGTATCAACCACCACCACATCGACCACCACGACATCATCCATCACCGAGGTATCATCTACAACATCCTCAAATTTCTGAATTTTTTCTATGAAGAGGAATCACCCATCAATCAGTCCAATGATTTTGAAGACGATTATGGAAGACGAAGGAGGTTCGCTAATCCTAAAACTAATAGGAGAGGCGAATTTTCGAACCCTAATATGAGAGATAGGTTTTCTAATTCTGCCCATGACATAGGAGGATGCTCAAATCTTTATAGTTTAGGATTCATAATGTTGAGTTAACCTTGCTTTGGATCGAGAAAGTTGATAAGTTGTTTGACATAGAGTATATCCTCATGGAAGATCAAGTTGAGTTTATGGCCAACAAACTTAAAGGAAGGACTGTGACATGGTGGGATCGATTCCAAAACATGTGTATGTACCAAGGCAAGCCACCTATAAGAGCGTGAAGATAGATGAAAAAACTCTTACAAGCTTGTAGATTTGCTTTAGAGGAAGAAGAGATGGAGAATCGACCCCGACCATTCATGAGATCTTATCGGTCGAACGAGACAGCCGAGCCACATCAGCAACTATCAATCGAAGAACAGTCAACCAAGGGAGATTCATCATCAACTGACATACTGACAACCGACACTCAGGCTATGCCACCAATTCAAGAGTCTACAAAAGAAGAAAAGCCAAATCTCATGCCCATTTCAATCAAGGCGAGTTCTTCATGGAGCCAAAGGAAAAAAAGCAAGGTGTACTTTAGAAGAAGTTTCTACAACCGGTCGACAAATCACAGGAGTGCAAAGGAGTTAGGATCAACAAGCTTGAAGTATTACCATCCATGAAAGATAATCATCATCATGGTACGACTATTCTTCATGATTTCGAAGATCCCTTCCTATGGAAGAAGAGTGCCAATGATGACAGTTCTAAATTCTTCGAGTTCATATCACCTACCATCAGCATATGGGTGCAACATGTTCTGCAAGGTATGCCAAAACCCATCTCCACTCGTATTTTGGAAGACTTTATGGAAGCGAATCAATAAATTATGGGAGCATGATGTATGTGTATGGTTGGATGATGAAGGAGCACCAACCAAATGGCATTGATTATCAACCGATCCCAGATGATGATTACATTGAAGATTCGATGAAGCAACACTGCATGGAGTTTAATGAAGATCGTCGAGACGAATCAAAATTTTGGGATAACACTTTTCCTCAAGCAGAGTTTGATAAATCAAATAAGTATAAGGCAATCGTTGAGAAACTCTTCGAGGTGAAAGATATGATGATGGAATATTTGAGAGGAAAAATCCCAACTAAAAGAGTCCCTACCAAGCAGCTATATCCTGATAGAAACTCGAGGACGAGTTCTTTTGAAGAGGGAGGGACTGATGTAGGAGAACAATATGAGGACAGCTAAATTCAACTCCCTGTCGACAACCCAAATAAACCTGTCGACAGCACAGTCATAACATAAGCCCTGTCGACAGGCTTTTACAGAGAGTCAGGATTTTTAGTTTACAGATCACATGTCAACAGCCCCCTCTGGCTATCGACAGCCCTATTATGCAATATGATTTCAGAGTTAGTTTAGGATTTGGTTTTTTAGGCCCAATTTAGTTTCCAATTTATTTTTGTTTCTTATTTTGAATTTAGATTACCTATATAGATTAAAACTCTTTTAAATCTTTTATTTTATTTTATGAATAGATTATAGTTTTCAAGTAGGAATAGTACTCTTTTGTAAGCCTATAAAAAAGCCATTGTATTCTTATTTTGAAATCAATTTATTATTCAATTTTTCATCAATATCTTTTGAGTTTTCCTCATATTTGCTCGTGAATTCGAGTTGTTCTCTTTGGCTCGTGGATTCAGGTCGTGTTGCTCATGAATTCGAGTATTGTGTTCGTGGATTCGAACATGATTTTCCTACCTTCAGGGTTCTTCAGGGTTCGTGGGCACTAGAACGAGATCTAACCGGCGTCGTTCGTCTTCTTCGCTTCCCCGTTATGCATTAGATTTGAGCAGTAATCTTATTAGTGGACTATGTCTCGTGCAATTCAACCAGAAAATCCATACCATTAACGATGATGTGAATTGATGAAATGCCTACATCATTATTTTGAATACTTAGGCACCATGTTTGACATGTTTGCAAACCTGTCATTTTCAAGCACTGAATGCCTCTGAATGGAGATACCTTCAGCGTTTGACATGTCATATTAACCCAGCATATTGCCTGATATGGAACTTTTCACATGAATTATATTGTTATTTTATTGTCCATATATTAGTTTCTTTATTAACTACTCTCATTGCTTATTATAAGTTAAAGTACATGTAGGTTAAATTTATCAATGTTCACACACGCACGCACACATACCAACCCCAAAAGGTTTAGTTAGATCTTAAAGGTTGTTTTTTGTTGTTGTTATGTGTGTGAATATATCATCTGCCATTCACTTCATGTCGTTTTCATATGTGAATCACCTGCTATCCGCTATCCAACAGTGGACCAACCACCATGAACCATACATCACCATTACAACCTTTGCTTACATACGCACCGTTAAAGGTTTTGAGTTTTGTTGCTTGTTGGTCACGTCATGTGAGAAAAAATGGAAGGTTTCCCTTTCTATTTGTTGATGATATGATTTAAAAATATTCCAAGCCTTGAGATTTGGTAGGTAAGGATTTTTAAATGTCTAATCCTAATTAAAGGTTTGGATCCACAGTTCTCAGACCATAATTCTATGCAACATAATATTTTAAGCAGTTCATTCTATGTGATGCATGTGTAAGAAAGCATTCAACATAACATATTGCTTTCTGTTTTCAGAATACAAGGGTGTCGTACACTATATAACACTGGGTAATTTCCCATTGATAAGATTTGAGATGATAGGATTTGACCTCAAACCCTATCAAGTGCAGCTTAATCAAATCAGATAAACAGAACATGGAAAAGAAAGAATAAAACTTACCTTTGATGCTTTAAAATCAGTGGAATTTCAACTGGCTGAGAAGATGAGGTTGTACATGACGTGCTCTCTCTCGTTGAAGGGCCCGAATCCAACTTTTCCTTGTGTTGTTCACCATTTTCCAATGAAGAGAATAAGTCAATCAGCATACCAGGTTGCATCCCATCATCATTTGAAAATGAATTGAGCTTGAAAACCTCTTCCAAACATTCTCTAGCAACATCAAGGCCTTCAAGATCAACCCCCGGAGCTGTTTGAACTGTCCTATAAAAAAAGATGGAAAATCAAGTAAGTGAGTGAATGAAAGAACATGTTAACACTGAATTGAGATGCATGTGATGACAAGTATGCTTCACAGTCCAAGTCATGACAGTCTGCTATAGAACACATGTCAGCCAACAACACAAAAACGACAAACAAGAAGAAAAAGCAGAACAACAACAAAATATTGATAGGAAAATTGGTTATTCTCATCATAATGAAGTTATATTTGCATTCTCAACTTCCAATTAAAAAGAGTAGCTAATTGTTTGCAACTAAAATTTTCTATAGGATATTCTCTGACTTCAAAAAAATGGATCAAGATGGATTTCTTCAAATGACCATGCATCCATGATATAGGCATTCACATAAATTTGGTTAAATATATAGATTCTATACCCCCTTTGTCCAAATACAGGCTGAGTAAATGCCCGTGTAACATGTGTTGTCCTGTTACCTGTAAGGTTCGGCTAGATGGATCTACATTCACCAATAGTTTGAATCCAAGGTCGAGTACATGAAAAATACAAAATGTCTTCAGATTGACTAAATGTCCATGTAACATGAAAAATACAGGTTGCATAAATTTTCGTTGTAACGTGTGTTGTCCTGTAAGGTTCAGCTAGATGGATCTACATTGACCAATAGTTTGGATCCAAGGTCGAGTATATGAAAAATACAAAATTTCTTCAGATCAGTTGTTGACTTGGTAGACCCTCACCCTTCAAAGGTGGAGCCGTGTCATGTCGGGCATACATGTTGTCAGACACAATACTTCGATTTTCTATAAAATTTTCAATTTTTTTTTGCGTCTATGTGTCATGTCATGTCCGCGTTGGTTTGTCTGTGTCCGTGCAACATAAGTTGTCGACAATAAACTACTTAGACACATGTCCTCAAGTTACACATGTAACTTGAAAAATAAAAAGAACATATTCAAGCCTCATCATTCATCCACCGCATCAAGTAGCCAATCCATGATTCAAGTTGCCAATCCATGATTCAAGTTGAACATGTATGTTAGTATTTGGAGTGCCTCATATTCATTAGAGAAAAATTCAGGTCCAAGTGGAGGTGTTACAAGCTTCACAAATCAAGCACGGACATGTACAGACATTGTGCATGTTATTAGTTGACTAATAAGTCTTATTAGTCGACTAGGTCTTGGGCTAGTCGACTGATACTTTGGTATAGTCGACTAGACCCTTTAACAGAAAGTTGGATTCTCAGATTGCATTACAGTAGTCGACTAGATTCTGGATATAGTCGACTAATGATTTGCCCTAGTCGACTAATGATTTGCCCTAGTCGACTAATATCGGGTTCTAACAGTTTCCTAATACAGTTCTGCTTCCTGTTTTGGTTTGGATCCGGATTTTCTATTCCTCTGAGGCGGTGCTAATTTGGTTGTTAGAGTTTGTATTAAACTAGGATCATCCTAGGTGCCTATATAAACTCCTTGGGTGTGGCTTTTTGAAGGTTTGTGGCAAGAATTCAAGAGAATTTCAGATTTCCACCATTGAGAGTTGTGAGAGAGAGATCTTCTTGTAACTCTTATATTTTCTTCTCTGTTTCAATAAAAATTTCTCCCTCCTCATGGATGTAGGCACATTGCCGAACCACGTTAAATCTGATGTTCTTGGTTGTAAGGTGATTTAATTTTCAATTACTTACTAGTGGTAGATCTTCTACGCTTCCGCTTCCGTTGTCGAGTCTTCAACTTGGTGTTTCTCTATTGTTTGATCGGTGATAGATCATCAACAATTAGTATCAGAGCGATGGCTAGCAAGACGACTACGACAACCAAGTTCGAGGTGGAGAAATTCAACGGAAAGTCCAACTTCCTATTGTGGAAGACGCGAGTAACATCGTTGCTCGCGAAGGAGGGCACACACAAGCCCTGTTTGTTATTGGAAAAAGCTATCGAAGATGGAGAATGATGAGCGGAACGACATCGACTTCCGTGCACAAGCGATGATCATACTGTGTCTATCAGATGAAGTCATCTACAACGTGATGAACGAGGAGACAACTGCTGATCTTTGGTGTAAGCTGGTTTACATGACGAAGAGTTTGTCAAACAAGCTCTTCATGAAGAAGCAGTTATACAGCCTTCGAATGAAGGAAGGTACGTTTATTCTAAAACATCTCAATACTTTTAATAGAATTTTAAGTGACTTGTTAGCTCTAGAGGTTAAGCTAGAAGAAGAAAACCAAGCTCTTCTGTTACTCTCTTCTCTTTCATCAAGTTATGACCACTTGGCGACCACCATCATGAATGATAAGGAGACCTTAGAGTTAGAAGATATCTGGCAGATGTTCCAAAACAACGAGCTGGTGAAGAAGACAGATTTACGGAGGAGGTCTCAAGTTGTTTGTCAAGGGCCAGAGGGGAAGATCAAAGAGTATGAGACCTAAAAGGGATCCAGAGGCTTCTAGCAATTTCTCTTGCTACTTTTGCAAGAAACCAGGACACATTAAGAAAAATTGTATGAATACAAGATGCTAAGAGGAAAGGCGGCAAAGATTCTAAAGGGGCTAGTACCAGTGGAAAGTCAAATCAAGCCGAGGTTATCAAAGAAGCAGATGAGGATTCATGTGATGTCTTGACGGCTGAGTAAGGAAAAGATAAATACTCAGATGCTTGGTTACTTGACTCGGGGTGCACATACCACATGTGCCCAAAAAGGGAGTGGTTTAGTACTTACAAGCTTTATGATGGAGGCTATGTCCTGATGGAAAACGATGCCATATGTAAGACTGTTGGCATCGGCAACATCCGTATGAGGATGTTTGATGGACAAGTTCGAATCCTCACGAACGTTCGACACGTTCCGGATTTAAAGAAGAATCTTCTCTCGTTGGGAGCTTTTAAAACTTAAGGGTACAAGCTTTCTGATGCAAATGGAGGAATCAAAGTTACTAAAGGCACCATGATGATTGTCAAAAGAGAACAGACAGCAAACTTATACATATTGACAGGAAGCATTATTCTTGTTGATGCTTCAGCAGCAACATACAAGACTTTGGCACATGCGTCTTGGACACATGCGAGAGCGAGGTCTACAAGCCCTACACAAATGGAATGTTTTACCAGGTATCAAATATTACAAACTTGATCTTTGTAA
Organism: Agave tequilana; assembly: GCA_038442645.1. Taxonomy (NCBI): domain Eukaryota; kingdom Viridiplantae; phylum Streptophyta; class Magnoliopsida; order Asparagales; family Asparagaceae; genus Agave; species Agave tequilana. Next base: position 101,743 of record JAVJIF010012973.1, on the reverse strand, counting down.
ATTTTGCATTATGGATAGACAACGTAGAATAGTTTTCTCTACATCTCAGCACAAGACAAAGGACTTGCTAGATCTCATACACACGGATGTGTGGGGGTCTTCGCCAGTAGCATCCATTGGGGTGCTAGGTACTATGTTACTTTCATAGATGATTTTTCAAGAAAATTTTGAGTATACTTCTTGAAGCAGAAATTGAAAGTATTTCGAAAGTTCAAGGAGTGGAAAACTATAGTAGAAAATCAGACGGGGCGGAAGGTGAAAGTCTTAAGGTCCGACAATGGAGGCGAGTACATTTCTAAAAAATTTAAAGACTACTTAGCAAGCAAGGGCATCAAACACTAGCTAAGTATTCTGGGACAATCAGAACAAAACGGGGTAGCAGAGCGCATGGATCGGACACTTACAGAGCGTGCCCGCAGTATCAGATTACAGGCTGACATGTCAAAAGGATTTTGGGCAGAGGCGGTGAATCATGTGAGTTATCTGGTAAACATGTCACCATCAACAGCTATTGATTTTCAGATCCCAGAGGAGATATGGCGAGGAGAGTGTGGACTATTCAACCTTACAGATTTTCGATTGTCCAACGTATAGTTTGGTTGACAGTCAGAAAAGAAACAAACTGGAGTTCAAGTTTAAGAAGTGTATCTTCATCGAGTTCACCAAAGGAGTCAAAAGTTACAGACTTTGGGATCCCGAGAAAAGGAGCGCCTTTACCAGCAGAGATGTGGTCTTTGACGAAAAATTAATGTTACGAGAAAAGTCAGAGACAGAGGATAAAGCGCAAGGTGGAGCTTCAGACAGTTCCGCACACTCAGGAAAAGGAAGTTGAGTTCCCTAGAAGGCCTGAAGGGTCAGAAAGGACTCCTCAGATTTAGATGGAGACGATCAGAAGGCTACTCAAGAGCAACCTAGACCGTTGAGGCGGTCAGTCAGAGTTACGGTACCACCAACAAGGTATGGCTGGAAAGATGATCATGTCTCTTTCGCATTAGTAACAAAAGACTCTAAGGCGATAGGTTGCAGATGGATCTTCCGCAAGAAGGACAATAAGCAGTACAAGGCAAGGTTAGTTGTTAAAGGATATGCTTAGAAGGAGAATATTGACTACAATGAGATTTTTTTCCCTTGTATTCAAGCATACATCTATTCGGATGTTATTGGCGATAGTTGTTCAATATAATCTACAGTTGGAGCAGATGGACGTCAAAACAGCATTTCTGCATGGTGAGCTAAAGGAGAAGATATACATGAAACAACATGAAGGTTATATTCAGGGAGATAAAGAAAACAAGGTGTGTCTTCTAAATAAGTCCCTCTATGGACTTAAGCAGTCTCCCAGACAATGGTACAAACGGTTCAACTATTTCATGGTCAAGCTCAGATACAACCGATGTGGGCATGATAGTTGCGTCTGTTTTAAGCAGAGTGATGATCTGACATATTTGCTGTTATATGTGGATGATATGCTAATTGCTGCGAAAAACAAAACACATGTTCAGAAGCTTAAAGTTCAGCCCAAGAAAGAATTTGATATGAAAGATTTGAGAAAAGCCAAGAAAATCTTAGGTATGAAGATCATTCGAGACAGAGGCTCAGGCAAAATTTGGCTATCCAGAACTATGTTCTCAAAGTGTTGAAAAGATTCAATATGACAAAAGTAAGACCAATCACCACTCCTTTGGCAGGTCACTTCAAATTATCCTTCAAGCAGTGTCCACAATCACCGAAAGAGGAGGAGGCGATGTCTCGAGTATCATATGCTAGTGCGATGAAATCACTCATGTATGTTATGGTCTGCACTAGACCTAACTTAGTCTATGCAGTAGTACAGTAATTTGGTTCATGTCAAATCCAGGAAAGCAACATTAGGAAGCAGTGAAGTGGGTGCTACGATATCTGTGAGGGACTGCGAGACTAGGCTTGGTGTTTCAGAGGTTTGAAAGGGGAAGTCTAGGGTACTATGTTGATGCAGATTATGTTGGAGATCTTGTTCAGCGAAGATCTACGACAGGCTATGTGTTCACAATAGCTGAGTGCGTCATCAGTTGGAAGGAAAAGTTACGAGATACAGTTGCTCTTTCAACAACAGAGGCAGAGTACATGGCTGCAGTTGAGGCATCAAAGGAAGCTTTGTGGCTGAGAGGATTGGTTGAGACATTTAGTATCATACAGGATTCAGTTCGGGTTTATTGCGACAGCCAGAGTGCGATTCATCTCGCTAAGGATCACAGGTATCACAAGAAAATGAAGCAAATTGATGTGAGGTATCACAAGATACGTCAAGTGTCATGGATGATAAGGTAATCGATTTGGTAAAGATTAGCAAAAAGAAAAATTCAGCGGATATGATGACGAAGATCATCCCGATGGAGAAGTTCAGAGCATCTCTGAACTTCATCAAGGTTCTCCAAAGATAAAGTGGTGAACAGGCTCTTGGGAGGGAGCATGTGTAGTCACAAAAGGGGGAGAAAGCAAGGCAAATGAAGCAGAGGTCAATTTCTACGAAGGGACTCAATGAACATGAGTCAAAATGGAGATTGTTAGTATTTGGAGTGCCTCATATTCATTAGAGAATAATTCAGATTCAGGTTGAGGTGTTACGACATGTAGAGGCATTGTGCATATTATTAGTCAACTAATAGGTCTTATTAGTCGACTAGGTATTGGGATAGTCGACGAATACTTTGGTATAGTCGAGGCCCTGCAACAGAAAGTTGGATTCTCATATTACATTACAGTAGTCGACTAGATTCTGGGTATATTCAACTAATACTTGGTATTAGTTGACTAATAATTTGCCCTAGTCAACTAATATCGGGTTCTGGCAGTTTGCTAATACGGTTCTGTTTCCTGTATTGGTTTGGATCCAGATTTTTTATTTCTCTGAGGTGGTGCTGATTTGATTGTTGGAGTTTGTATTGAACTAGGATCATCCTAGGTGCCTATATAAACCCCTTGGGTTGGCCTTTTGAAGGTGTGTCAAGAATTCTTGAGAATTTCATATTTCCACAATTGAGAGTTATGAGAGAGATCTTCTTGTAACTCTTATATTTTCTTCTCTATTTTCAATAAAAATTTCTTCCCCGTGGACGTCAGCACATTGCCGAACCACGTTAAATCTAGTGTTCTTTGGTTGTGTGGTGATTTAGTTTTCAATTGCTTGCTAGTGGCAGATCTTCTACGCTTCCGCTTCCGCTGCCAAGTCTTCAACTGGCGTTTCTCTGTGTTTGATTGGTGATAGATAATCAACAATATACTAATATAAACTACAACAACATACACAATTCTCATTTTACAGATGCTGTACAAACATCAACAAGTTTCATCGCTAGTAGTTCATCTTATTGTCACAAGTGTTCTGCATATAAATTACATCCTTGAGTCCACCAATGTAGTGTACATTCCAACACAATTAAATTCTAGCTCTTATTAGGAATATCGAAAAGCAAATAAATTAAAACTAGCAGGAAATTCTTTCTCATCGTCCAGCAAATAAATTAAACTATATTCTTCAAAAAAAAAAAAATCAAATGATTAAAACAGGCATTTCTGTTTTGACCTAAAGAGCTGCGAGAAGGAACCCTAAAAGAAAAAGGAAACAAAAAGTTTATTATAATTCATTAATTCACATAACGCTGGTTCTGAACTGGAAAGCAACTTTCATGCCTCGGATTTGGGGGAATCAAATTACGAACCGGAATTGAGGAAATCCAAGAAGGCCCGAACGACCCGACGACAGATTGGCGAGTCCGATCTCAAGTTCGCCATTCCTCCTGCTTGTTTCTTCTGCTTCCACTCTTTTTTACTCTCCTTTTTTTTCCCCTTTTAAGCGGTGATCTCGAAGCGAACGACAAAATGGAGAGTTTTTAGTTCTTTTGGATCGAAGCGCTTCCTTTTTCTTCGTGGAGGGACAGAGGCAGGAGACGTCCAAGGGGGCTGCAGCTTGATGCCCGTGGACCCGAAAAGGGATCCGACCCGGTTGCGATGGGCTGGCCAGGCCCGCATTAAACGGACTGGATTGTTGAGTTTCGGGGTCGGGTCGAATACAATACCTGTCCCTTTTTTGTTTTTAAAGAAGGGTTTTTTTTTTTAATATTGACACATGAAATCTTTGCTAATTCTTTATTCACATTTCGAATCTTTATATTTTCATTTCAATAACCCAAGTCTTTTAAGCTGGGACAAAAAAAAAAAAAAACTAATGTTAGTTAATGTTTTTTTCCCCCTAACGGTGGTTTCACCAAAATACATTTCTATCCAAAAAAAATGATATTTCTCCATCAACTCCTACTTTCATTACCCCCGTTTAATCTATCTCACTCCCAACCTTCTCTCTCAGAGAATCTTAATTGTCATCATAAAAGATCATCGAATGGTGTTGTGACTTTCTTTTGGAAAGAGAAGAGAAACATTAGAATAGAGAAGAGATCCCTTAGGATTGGAGAGGAGAAATAGCAATTGGGGTTGGGTTTGGTGAGAAATGGGTTTGGTGAGAAATGGGTTTGAAGAGAGAAACTAAAAGGGAAAAGAGATGATGGGTAATTTGGTCAGTTAAAATAATATGATATAATATATAAAAGCTAAAAAAGAATATTTCAAAAATTTATACATATAAACTAACAAAAGGTTTTTTTTTATCCCAACTTAAAAGAGTTTGAGAGTTGAAATAAAAATATAAAGATTTGGAGTGTGAATATAGAATTAACAAAGATTTCAGGTGTTGATATGAGAAAACCCTTTAAACAAAAGAAAATAAAATTTTCACATGCCAATTGGAGGTTGCTACATTTCAATTGTTCATCTATCATGTCATGGTTCCTTCTCAAATTGGTCATCAAACTAAGGGGTGGCAAATGGGTCGGGTGGGGGTCGGGTCATATTAGAGTTGATATGTATACCCTTGATCCGTACTCGACCCGTTTATATTAAACGGGTCATATACATAGATTCATACCTCGATCCACGGGTTGTCAGGTCAACCTGCGGCTACCCGTTATAAGCATTTTTTGGCCGGTTTTTAAAGCAAATTTTAGAAAGAAAATTTAAGTAGAATTCATCGTCATAAAATTTCTTCTGTAAGAGTACTGCATGTTCATAAGAATTATATGACCTTCAATATTTCATTGAGACAATTAAGGTTTGAATTGTGGTCCTTGAAAAAAGAAGGAAAAGAAAATGAGAGAGAAAATTAGAGCCGAGGATTGAAAATGGGTAACAAATGGGTTGACGGGTTAGTCCACTACCCGACCCATTTACTAAACAAGTTAAAGGACTGGGTCATAAATTGGGTATACCCTAATAGCCTTGACGCATAGCCGTTTAAAGCGGGTTGTATATGAGTCAGATTAGCAGGTCAATTTTTTATTGTCACCCCTAATCAAACTGGAGGTGTTTCATGTTGTTTAGCTGGTCCTCTAACCCGCGGCTAATGGCATCATGTCCTACTTCACAATTCTTTCAAGATTCTATCTGTGACATTAATTGATATTGACAATCATGGCCTTTAAAGAATATACCATCGTGGTTGATTATACAAAAGTCTTTACTACATCAGTCATTTTTGAGGCCTTGATTAGAGATAGAGTTGTGCCATTCCGGAAGGATTCAAGTCTAATTTTTTTTTTTTCACTTAAATACCAACATTCGACATTTAAATACAAAATTCACTCAGTTAAAGTTGATCTATATTATTTAAAGTAACTAAAAGTTAAAAATCAAGTATTTTGTATATTTTTTGTGCATTCATCAAGCGGCGCAAAATGGACGGCCGAAAGTAGTGAGTTGGTTAGATCATATTTTTAGACACACAAATTCTCGATCCGGCCATTTGATCATGATCTAAACATTTAAAAACCCCTGTATACCAATTTTTGTTAGGTTTCAAATATTTTATACCATTAAACTAACCAACTCACTAAGCTGTCTGTTTTTTTCCTATTTGATGCATGGGCCAAAAAATATTTAAAATATTTGACTTTTAGTTTACCGATATCTAAGATAATATATATCAACTTTAACGGAATGGATCTTTTTATTCAAATGCCGTGGGGTTATATTTGAGTGAAAATGATTTGACCTCGAATCCTTCCGGAATGACAGAAGTCTATCTCGTCTTGATTATACAAAAGTTTTTACTATATCAGTCATTTATCTCGGGTTCAAATCCAACTATAGCCTAGTGTTCATATTTAAAAGAAAAAAAAAACAAAAAACAAAACAACCAGAGCACTTCCTCAGCACTTGTTATCAGTGTCTTACCACCATACTGTATTGCCTTTTCTTTTAATGCCCATGATTTATGCTTGCAACAAATGACTTATGGGGATTAATGTTATCAAATTGAATAAGATTTCCGTATAAACCGATCCTTCAACTTCGTTCCCCGACTTTCGCCCTATTACTGTCATCAGCGGTCAAGGTGTTGTGCCCAAGGGATTCTTTTGTTGCAACCAAATTAGCACTTCAGCTACGCACCTGCGGTCTAATGGACACAAACACGTGATGGTGTTGCTCCTGTTTTGTCTTATCCTAATTATTTTGATTCATATTGAATGAACTGCTCGTGTCTAAAACGACTTTGACCTTGGGTTTACCAGAAAATGTAATATGCATCTTGCTGGAGTCACAAGCAAGGGCCTAACAACTATTGTATTCTCACGTTCAGTGAATTTGACCGAGTGGTGGTCTTGGGTTTGTTAAGAGCGACGCTCACTCACAGGTCATCATTTCAAGCCCAGCCAGCGACATATTTATAATATATTTAATTTCAGTCATCGTGGCCACTAGTCAGGGCCCTGAGTCTGAAATTGAGGGTATTGATCTTGGCAGAAGCTCCACGTTCGAATGATATTTTTAGTCTGGGGTTTTCTCACTAATTAGGCTACGCAATATTTCCTCATATTTACACGCTCTTATGGTAGGCCAACTGTTATGGACCTTATGCGTCTATCCATCATTTATTTTGATGTAAACAAATGTCAAAACAATCAATTTATTGCTTTTGACAAACCAAGTGAAACAGTTTTCTTCAAACTATTTTTCATCTCCTGTTTAGCTAACCTCCATGCACCATTGACTATTATTTGCTTTTTTTCGTCTCCTCTGTAACTAACCAATGAAAATGCAAAGAGGGAAAATAGCAAAAGGACTCAGTGTGAAGGACCAAGTCCCGTGAATATTTAAAAACCTCTACAAATTAATTTTTGTTAGGTTTTAAATGTTCTACACCGTTAAACTCACCAACTCACTATTTAGGCCGTCTGTTTTTTTCCCTACTTGATGTATGGGCAAAAAGTATTTAAAGTACTTGATTTTTTATTTATAAATACTTGAAATAATATATATCAACTTCAACGAAATCACTCTTGCATTGGATGATGTATGGTTGTATTTGAGTGGGAAAGATTCGGGCTCGAATTCTTTCGGAACTAAACCGTTATCCTTCCCATTCAAATTCAACCCTCCGAAATTCGAATACAAGATCCACTCCGTTGAAATTGATTATATTATTTCAAGTATTTATAAACAAAAAATCAAATGTTTTGAATACTTTTTATCCATGCATCAAGTAGGGAAAAAAACTGACGGCCTAAATAGTGAGTTGGTTAGTTTCGCGGTGTAGAACATTTGAAACCTGATAAAAATTGATTTCTATAGGTTTTTAAATGTTTAAATTATAATCAAATGGCCGGATCGAGAATTTGTATTTCTAACGACACAGATCTAACCAACTCATTACTTTCGGCTATCCATTTTACGCCGCTCGATGGATGGGCAAAAAGTATTCAAAACATTTGATTTTTTGGTTTATAGATACTTAAAATAATATAGATCAACTTCAATGGAGCAGATCTTGTATTCGAATATCAAAGGGTTGAATTTGAGTGAGAAGGATTCAGACTGAAATCCTTTGGAAGAACACAAGTTTATCTCTGCATACACACACACATATATTGTTGGCCCAAAGGCCTTCCACTCTAGTTTTGATGATGATTAACTCATGTAGTTATGTTTACTAATAATCTTGTGTTGTTTAAGTTTCAGATCATTAACCAAGATATTAGTTGGTGATTAGCTTCAACAAGGTGTTTAGAAGCTTTTCATGATGATTCCAGGGCCAAAGCGTCAAGATCACACATTGCCTAGCCCATGGATGGAGTTTTGGAGCAAGTTTACTTGAAGATGAAGATCGTCAAGAAGACTTAGGTATCCATAGTTTAGATAGTGTGTTTTAGATCCATTTGTAAAGTTTAGTATAGTTGATATGCTCAAGTGCACAACACACAAAAAGTTTTATGGTTTGGATTTGGTTTTCATGAATAGTAGATCAAAACAAGTTTACTTTATTTTTATGTATATTAGATGTGTTCTAAATATACATACATGCTTTAAACTTGCTAGACAAACTTATTTTGACTATTCTATTCATGTATTGAAAAATCAAGTTTGATAAAAATACAAATTTTGTTTTTGATAAAATTTGCAAGACTCGAAAATGAATTGATATGATTGATATATGTCTTGAAATTTTTTATCACAAGTTTGTGTTTCCATATAAAATGATAAAACTATTTTTGGTGATTTTTAGAAGTGTTAAAAGATTTTTAGAAAAATATTTTACAGTGTTTTTCTGACCCGGATTTCTGTTCCAGGCTTCAATCAGTCGACTAGTCAACCTGACCTAGTCGACTTGGGTGAAGTCGGTCGACCGGGCCGGTCGACCGACGTGCACAAATCTGTGCATGTTTGGAGGCACTGGGACGGTCGACCGCTCGGGTCGACCGGGGCACTTACAGTGCTCTCTGTTTGTTTCGGTCGACCGGGCCGGTCGACCGCAGTTGCCCAACGGTCATATTTCTGACCGTTGGCGGTCGACCGGGCCGGTCGACCGTTGCCTGTTAGAGCTGCCAGCTCAGCTCTAACGGCTAGTTTTGTATTGGGGCTATATATACCCCATCTCTTCATAGTTTTTGGAGAAGTTTTCAAGGGCAAAAATTCCAGACCTTCTTAAGTGTTTTTAAAGAGTTTTCAAAAGTGTTTTGGGCTTTAAACTTCCAATTTGATTTGTGTTTTAGGTTTTTAGAAAATCAAAGAAAATAGGAATTTGGGATATTTGTATTGGTTTTCATTCTCTATCTTTTACAAGAGTTTTCCCAAGTATTTTCTTTGTTGCTTGTTTCCAAAAACACCTAGTTTTTCACACTTGAGCTATCTTCTATCCTAATCTATTAGGATTATTTGTTTTGTGGAAAAGAGAGAAAAAGAGAAGTGTTTGAGGTTAAGCCTCTTAGTTGTAAACCCTCCTTGCTTTTGTTGTATCCCTCTTTGGTAGAGGTTGATCGGAGTGGTATTGTGGTTGGATCCCTCTTCGGTAGAGGTGATTGTGTTTGTATTGGTTACGAGCCTTATCCCTCTTCGGTAGAGGTGGATTGTGGTTGTATAGCCTCGGTGGCTTTGTAAGGATTGAGAGAGGAGTTCGGTACTCCTATAGTGGATTGGAAATCCTACACGGTGGTGTAGGCGGGGATGTAGAGCTAGGGGCTCGAACCTCGAAACATATCCGTGTGTTTGCGTTTGATCCAATATCTCTCAACTCTCTCTCTCTCATTTATTTGTGCAAAGCATCATACTTCATTCATATCATATTTGCTTGTGTTGAGCATAATTCATATTTTCATATCATATCTATTTGTTTGTGTTGTGCCTTGCATAATTCACATTGCTATATCTTGTATATGCTTGGTTGTTTGTGTGTGCCTCACTTGTACCTAATCAACAAGAGCTTCACATAGCACCTCAACCCATTCAAGGGGAATCAAGAGGAGTTAGTCCAGAGCCCTTCACGGGGAATTCGGCTACACTTGTTGATTGTACTAAGTGTGTTGCAAAATTTGCATTAGCTTCCGCATTTAGCGCACTTAGTTTTGCGTTTAGCTTTAGATTAGCACAAACACCTATTCACCCCCCCTCTAGGTGTTCCCTTTCATATATATGTATGTATGTATGTATATGTATATATACATATACATATATATACATACACACACATATGTGTATGTATATATATATATATTCAAATCTTATAACCTCCAAGACTATATTAATCCCTCCATTCCAAATAATAAAAAAATATATATAGCCACTCTATATGCCTAGGATATTATAACGAGTGAGTAACTTTTCAAATCGACAATATATTTCTTGACAGATTTGTTGTCTCGGGTAATTTAGATGCCATTTGTTGAGAAGATGATCATAGTAATATGGTGGCACATATTTACGCTCGAGTTTGTCCTTCATAGCAAACCAAGTTTTTATTTGTCGCTGAAATTGGGCTTTCCTCGAGGTTTCCACACTGTCCAGTATTGGCTAGCTTGTCCAGTCAATTTTATGGTAGCGAACTTGACTTTCTCAGCTTTAGAAGATGGGTACCGGATGAAGTACTTATCCATACTTTGTAACCAATATAGATCCAATTGGGTGCTTGTCAAGTATCGGTCATTCTGGTATGGTGTCAACTGACCATGTTTTCCTTCATGTTTGATGCAATTTTCTAGGTGCGTCTCTACCCTGCCCAACTTATCTCAATTTTGGTTCATGGTTTTGAAATCACCTAGAAGGAGGGATAAATAGGTGACTAGCTAATCTAATAGTGAATTAATGCGGAATTAAAACCATTAATGCAAACTAAAAACTATTATACAAAACACACAAAATATAACACAAGAGTGTAGCCGAATTCCCCGTGAAGGGCTATGGACTATCTCCTCAAGATTCCTCTAGATAAGAGTTGAGGTGCCGCTATGGCTCTATTGGTTGAATACAAGTATGAGCAAACAATCCCAAGCATTTATCAATATAGCACAAGGTATATCAAGCATAAAAAGATAAAGACAATATAAGTATGCAAGATATAAAGACAAGTGAGAGATAGAGAGAGCAATCGCAAACACGAGAGAATTATTTTGAGGTTCGAGTACACTTGCTCTATGTCCCCGCCTTCAACACTATGAAGGATTTCCACTAAAAACGATCTCACCGGATCACTCGGTGCCGCAACACCTACAAGCGAGTTCACACTAGAACTCCTTTGAACTCTCTAGTCCCTCTCTTGTTCCCGCAAGAACAAACACACGCAAGCACGCAAGCTTGCCGAGGCCGCACCTCTACACCGAGTTCTCACTCCCGAAACAACGCGAACTCGCAAGTCCGCCTCCTCAAATACAAATAAAATGAAGTCTTTGGTGATCACAACACTTTGATCACCTAAAAATAATCTCACAACAACTCTTCTATAGGAATGATATAACAATGGAAAGCTCAAGTATGTGTGAGAAACTAGGATGGAATTTATAGTGAAAAACTCAAAGAATCACTTTTACAAAACACTCATGAAAAACTTCCTTTTGATTTGGAAATATTTGCTCTCAAACAAGTGGAGAAAACCTCTACAATAGATAGGAAAAACTAGCTTTGAAACTCTCCAAAAATCTTGTCTAAAACAGCCCAAGAGAGCCTCATTTTATAGGCTAATAAAAATTAGCCGTTGGGGTGCAAATCGACAATCTGCACTGCTGTCGGTCGACCGTCCGGTCGACCGCTAACAGTCGATTTTTTGACTGTTGTGAAGGTCGGTCAACCGGCCGGTCGACCGCCTTCAGGGCAATGGCCCAGCGGTTGACCGCCCGGTCGACCGGGCCATTTTCAGAGAGCAGACACTCTCTGGCGGTTGACCATTCGGTCGACCGACCTTGGTCGTGCACGTTTTATGCACGTCAGTCTAGCGCCCGGTTGACCGACCTCTGGCTCGGTCGACCGTGCGGCCGACCGGCAGAAGGCCAAAAACAGATTTTGGGGATTTAAAAACTTGGTCTTTTTACTTCAATAAAATCCCATAAAATCTCTAAAAATCTAAAAAAATAAGTTTAGTATTATACTTTGATATACAAACATGTTTGAATAAAAAACAAAACATGTTACAAATATTTTGAACTATTTTTGTAACTTAAAAATTTTGGCTTAAAACAAAATCCGTATTTTTTCCAAATTGATTTTTTTAAAACTTTTCCAAATATAAAAATAACATATTTTAAACACTTTTAAAGCTTAGTGTGTATGGATATGATCCACTACACATATATGATGAAATATCTATTTTTTTGGCAATAAGTACTAAAATGGTTTTGATAGAAACTTATGTCATATTTTGAGACATAAAAATCAAATCGGTATTTTTCTAAAATGTAAACTCTTTTATAAAAACTCATTTAAATCTTGTGTGTGAGTGTATATGTTACTTGAGCAATTCGCCAACTAATCTATCCTTTACATTTTATCTAAAAAATAAAATCTTAACAAAAAAAACAAACCTAGACACAAGTCTTCTCTTGAAGGTCTTCATTTGAAAATCTTCTTCATCTTCTTGACTTGGTCCAAACCATGATCCAATGAATTAGACTCTGTTAGCCCAAAGGCCCATCACTCTAGTTTTGATGATGATCAACTCATGTAGTTATAGTACTAATGATCTTGTGTTTATTTAGTCTCAGATTTGTGATCAAGGTCTTAGTAGGTGCGTAGTTTCAACAAAGGATTTAAAGTTAAGTTTTGGAGCTAGCACGGTTTGATTCAAGAGCTTATGCATCAAGACCACATCAAGTATTCAAGAGGAGTCTAGCTCGTTAGATCAAGTTTGGACCAAGTCAAGAAGATGAGAAGACTTCAAGTGAAGACCTTCATGATCAAGACTTGTGTTTAGGTTTGTTTGTATAAGATTTTGTTTTAGATTAAAATGTAAAGGATAGAATAGTTGGTGGATTGCTCAAGTATATCATATACACACACACTCTTGATTTAGATAAGTTTTTCATAAAAGAATTTTTATTTTGGAAAAATACAAAAGAGTTTTCTTTTGTAAAATACCGGTTTGATTTTTGGACTTCATATATATATGTGTTTTTAACCAAAATCGTTTTAGAGTTAAATGTCAAAAATATAGATATTTCACCATATATGTGTAGAGGATCATATCCATACACACCATGCTTTAAAAGAGTTTAAAATATCTTGTTTTTGTATTTGGAGAAGTTTTGGAAAAACTAATTTTGGAAAAATACAGTTTTCGTTTTTAGCCAAAATTTCTAAGTCACAAAAATAGTTCAAATTATTTGTAACATGTCTTGATTTTGCTCAAGCATGTTTGATTATCAAAGTATTATGTTAAAACTATTTTTGTAGATTTTTGGTGATTTTATGGGATTTTATTTGAGCCAAAATGACCAAGTTTTCTTCTCCCAAAAATCCCTGTCTGGCTTCAGCCGGTCGACCGGACCGGTCGACCGAGCTTGAAGTCGGTCGACCGACGTGCACAGAACATGCAAGCCAGGTCTGTTGGAGGGCCGGTCGACCGACCCGGTCGACCGTAGAGAGCTTCTGCTCTCTGGAAAGCCCCGATCGACCGGGCCAGTCGACCGGCAGAGAACTTTGTTCTCTGTTCCAGGCAGCGGTCGACCGGGCCAGTCGACCGACGCCCCAATGGTCAGATTTCTGACCGTTGGCGGTCGACCGGGCCGGTCGACCGCCAGCCGTTTGGGCTGAAAAACTGCCCAACGGCTAGTTTTTTCTAGCCCTATTTAAAGGGGGCTTTTGGAGCTGTTTTACCACAAGATTTTTTAGTGGGTTTGAGCCAGTTTTTCCTAATCTATTTAGAGGTTTTCTCTACTTACTTGAGAGCAAATATTTCCAATTAAAAGGAGAGTTTATCAAGAGTTTTCAAAGTTATTTTCTTGAGTTTTCCTCCATCATTTCAATCCTAGCTTTCTCACACAAACACTTGAGCTATCCATTGATATATTCATCCTATAGGAGTGTTATTATGAGATTGTTTTTAGGTGATCAAAGAGTTGTGATCACCAAAGACTTCTTCTTTGCTTTGAGGAGGCGGACGTGTGTGTTCGCGGTGTTTCGAGTTCGTGTGTGAACTCGGTGTTTGAGGTGCGGCCTCGGCGAGCTAGTGGGCTTGCGGTGTGTTCTTGCGGGAACAAGAGAGGGACTAGAGAGTCCAAGAGCTTGTAGGTGTTGCGGCACCAAGTGATCCGGTGGGATCGATTTTAGTGGAAATCCTTCATAGTGTTGAAGGTGGGGACGTAGAGCAAGTGTGCTCGAACCTCGAAACAAATCTCCCGTGTTTGGATTGCTCTCTCTATCTCTTACTTGTCTTTATATCTTGCATGCTATTATTGTCTTTATCTTTATATGCTTGATATATTGTGTGCTTAATTGTTATATGCTTGGGGATTATTTGCTAACACTTGATTCAACCAAGAGAGCCAACGCGGCACCTTAACTCTTATTTAGAGGAATCTTGAGGAGTTCGTCCAGAGCCTTTCACGGGGAATCCGGCTACACTCTTGTATTATACTTGGTGTTTAGTTTAATAAGTTTTAATTTGAATGAAATAGTTTTTTAATTCCGCATTATTTGACCATTAGATTAGCCATCACCTATTCACCCCCCTCTAGGTGATTACAGACTCCTCTTGAGTACTTGATGTGGTCTTGATGCACAAGTTCTTGAATCAACACGTGCTAACTCCAAAACTTGACTTGAAACCTTTGTTGAAGCTACACATCTACTAAGATCTTGATCATATATCTGAGACTAATTAAACACAAGATCATTAGTACTATAACTACATGAGTTAATCATCATCAAAACTAGAGTGATGGGCCTTTGGGCCAACAATCTCCCCCTTTTTGATGATGACAAAACTAATGGAGTAATATATGCATGGATTAAAGTTAAGCTTCATAGAAGCTCCCCCTTAACTCATGCATAGCAATAAACAAATAGATACGGCAATAAAGCGCTTAAAACTAAACAAGTATATATGCATAAACTAGGTGAGAGAAGAACATGCATAAACCAAAAGTTCTTTTTCTAAAAAACTTTCTCCCCCTTTTTGTTTAAACTTTCAAAATCATTTTCCCTCTTTTGTAAAATGCATAAACTCAATATATACAAAAACTCAAATATGTATATATAAACTCAAAATCTTTCTCCCACTTCTTGTCAATCATCAACAAAGGGGTAAAATAAAACAAATCAAGAATAAGAATATATATGCGATATACATTCATGAAGAGGAAGACGCTAAGTTAGCTTCCCTGCATACATGCATTACATGAAGAAGGGATGACAAAGCCCTAACTCACATAAAGCATAATATGTAATGCATAAGTGGAGATGTGAAGCTCCCCCTACACACGTGTATCACATAAGGAAGAGATGTCAAGCTCCTCACTACAAGATACACTCAATATGAATCTATATATAGAAGAGATGTTAAGCTCCCCTTGCATATAGACAATATATATCAAGACATTTTTAACACAAATTTTGAATTTTCTTAAATTTTGAGATACCATATGTAAATAAATAAGATTTTGATATCATTTGAAATAGGAATTTTTGATACTAAATGAAATTGAAACATGTGTAAATTTTGATATCAATAAAAGAAAATATTTTATACTAATTGAAATAAATGGTAAATTTTGATACCAAATAAAAAGTAAAACATTTTTTATACCAATTTAAACCGAAACCCAATTGAAATTGAAATATATTGATATCAATTGAAGTATATTGAAATTTTTGATATCAAATAAATGATACAATATGAAGTATATTTTGATACCAAATTAAATACCAATTGAAATAATGCATAAGCTTATTAAAATACCAATTGAGATACCAATTGAAATTAAGATACAAGACAAGCTTAGCATAAACATAATTTGTGCTTTAAACAAGTAAGGCTATAGTAAATCATGCACAATCAAATCATATATATGTATGAAAATAAAAATACCAATAGAAATTGATATTATTTGAACATTTGAAGCATACATATATAAGAAAACATATGAGCATACAAAATAAATATCAATTGTGAGACCAATTGAAAACACAATGAGAATCAAGTGTATAGCTCATAAATAACCACCCTATACATGCATATGATAAAAGGTTTTCAATAAGGCATACAAGGCATGGTCGCCCATCCGTCCGCCCTTATAGGGTAGAAATTTTCAAAAATAGATTTGAAAATAGTTGTGCATAGTTTAAAAATACTACCAAATGAAGAATAAATAACTAGTTAATGTAATTTTTAAAAAACTAGTTAAAGATCCTTTAAATAAGGAAACAAAACATATATCTCATGAATTATACTACATGCACAAAAGTTTACACTCAAAATCTATAAAGCTAAAAAATTGTTCATGAAACAAAGTCATGAATAAACAAATAAGGTGTGAGTGTATAAGAATCATGTAAATATCATTTTCATGAAAATAATCAATGAGGCTCAAAACAAACATGAATATCTTTTTATCAAACACATATAAAAAATTGTTTTTCTCTAAAAATAAGCCTTCAAGGCATATGTATGATTTATCCAAAGTTAACAATATGCATACATATCCCAAACAAAAAAAAAGTCTATAATGAAATTTGCATGAAGGCAAGAGACACAAGGGTATACATGTATATTTATTAGTTTTAAACAAGCATAGCATATACATGAAGTAAAACATGCACAAAAATTGAAAAACATGTATAAATGAAGAAATCATCAAAAGTAGGCTATACATGTACATGTAGTAGGTGCAAATGAGCGATAAACTCCAAACATATAAGAATCAATTGTTACCCACTACTTGTACACGTATATACACAAGTTTGAATGAGAAGTTCATCTAAACACGTATTCACCATATAAAGCACAAAACATGATTATAAATTCAAAACATGCTAAAATCATATATATATATATATATATATATATATATATATATATATATATATATATATATATATATATATATATATATATATATATATATATAAAAATCAAAGCATGTAAATAAAATAGGAGTTTAGAGATAGTTACCAAACCAAAGAACTATACTCTAAGTCTCCAAAATATGGTGGTCTTCCACCAAACTTCCTTGATAGCGGTGCATCAATATGTGTGTCCATCTAGTCCATGTGCATCCACCACCAAGGTACTAAACATCTCACATTTTGTGAGAGCCCGCACCTACATCAAATACAAAAGGTGGAGATTTTGGTACCCATTTTCTTTTGGGTTACGGGGGTTAGTCTTATTGTAATACCCCGTTCCCGGAATACGTACTTAGTTGCGTATTCAGATTTTCGATCGTATTTTTTCGATTTACTTCCTGTATTTATTTTTGTACTATGAATTCCTTATATGATTGTTTTGTCTTGGATTTGGATTCGTGGACTCGGAGTCAGCCCTAGTCTGAACCGAAGGCCCGATCCTAGAGTATTACTCGATTTAGACATTCTGATAATTAGAATTGACCGATTTTAGTTTTAAATATCATTTTCCAATATTATATATTTTCTATGATTTTCTAGATTTTTCCTGAATTAAAATGAAAATCTTCAAAACCGGTGTCGGCCAGTTTCGTTGACCGATTCCCGAATTTTTATTTCACAATCAGCTAGGAATTTCTAGAAGGTCCTTTAGGCATTATTCCTTAGAATCATATTTTCTACCTACATTCTTTTTCTGAGGATTTTATGAATTTATGAAAATTCCAACGGAGTCGGTAGATAACTGATTCCGGGATTTTTAGTTTTAAAACTATAAAGTATTCCTTAAAACGGATTTCACTATGATACTTAGTATTATATTCTTGATTTTTGGTAATTATTTCGGGTCGTTCCGAGATACTTGAATTTCGGACGATTCCGGTGTTTTCCCGAAAGATTTCCGCATCCGCAACCGAATCCCGGGAATCCGCCACTTTCATTATTTTCATTTTCTCTTCCAAGAGAATATCTCCTCATATTAATTTCTTTTCCTTTTTCCTTTTCCTTTATTTCTTTCCTTCCTCCACAAGCCAAAGCCTTTTCCTACTTTCCAAAATTCCAACAATTCCAATTTTTCCCTCTCCACTCACTTCCACCAACCTCCACCATTGATGCCCCTTTCTCTCTCTCCTCCATGGCCGGCCAAGTGGCCAAGAGAAGGACACTCATCCCATCCTCCCCTATTTGCAAAAACCCCCCCTCTCTTTTAATTATTTGCACCTCCTTCACAAATCCAAAACCCTATAAATATCTTTCCTTTACATTTCATTTCTTTTTTTCATTTTCTCTTCACCAAGAGCCAAACCCTAGCCACCAACATCCCCTTCATCTCCACCACCTCCACCGGCGCCTCCGGCCACCACGACTCCGGCGAGAGACCCCCGAAGTCCGGCCACCACTTCTTCTCACCAACACCAACAACAAAACCTCCACCAAACCTCCATCTTCTTCTTCATCATCAACTTCAATCACTACCACCATCACTCCATCATCAACCACTCCTTTAGGTGAGTAATTTCAATCACCAAGACTTAGATTATTCTTAGTATACTTAGGTTTGCTTATCATGTTCAATTATGTCTTCAATCCATGATTATTTGGTCATCAAACAAAACCACCAAAATCTGTTCTGTTTGCTGTTTCCAGACGATTAGTCGACTAGACCTATAGATTAGTCGACTAGAAACCCTTAGTTGAAACGTAACCTTTCTGGAAACACAGTTTTAGTCGACTAGACCAAATTACCAGTCGACTAGAGACCCTTAGTCGACTACACCCTTGACCCTAGTCGACTAACCTTTCCTGAATCAGAAACCCAACTCTCTGTTACTCAGTATTAGTCGACTTGACATGACTGTTAGTCGACTTGAGATGTCTGTTAGTCGACTACTATTTCCACCTAGTCGACTAACTTTTCCTGAATCAGAATATCAACTCTCTGGAACCCAGTTTTAGTCGACTATACCAGACTGTTAGTCGACTTGAGTCCACTATTAGTCGACTACTCTTCCACCCTAGTCGACTAACTTTGGCTGTTTGTCTTAGTTGATTTCTTTCTTGAATATGAACCTTACCCTCTAGACTTATATCATATCTTAGTATCACTTGACTTGTCACTTGACAAACATCATCTTACCTTCTCTCCTTCTCTCTCCTCTTCACTCTACATATTTATATCACAGGTTATGGCGCGTCCCAAGTTCCATGGATTACGGATTCTTTCGGCATGTTGATGATTTAGGCGAGTAGTCTCGCTCTTCGCTCTTCTCTATTTGATATCCCGTTTCGTCGGGACGATAAGTATTTCGCTTCTTATTTCCATATTCATGTTTGCCCTGCAATTGCTTATATTATGGTAGCTTCATCTTGTACTTGTGCCATGCTATTGATATGCTTACTTCTTTATCATATACCATGCGTGGCCGACCCTTCGTGGTCGTTGGACTTTGAGTCACTTCCATGTTACCACTTGTCATTACTCTGACCTGTCAGTTGCATGCTTCTATTTAACACATGTATATCACCTGACCATCTAGTGTGTTATCACCTGACCACCTGCCATGCTACTATTTGGCAAGACCCTTTAGTTATGCTATGACTTGCCCTGACTATTATCAATCTCTTGCCATGACTTTACCCGACTATTATCAATCCTTTGATATGCTTGGTTGTTTACTAAATATCATCACCCTGTCATGCTATCACTTGACACCCAGCATGATATACTTGACTTGTGATTATCACCTTTACGGGAACCTTACTTTATTATCCTGTATCATGATCAGTGACTTGTTTTCCTGCTTTACATGCAGTGACCTGACTATATAGTACTTATGTACTCCTGAATTCCTGATCATGTCCATCTCCTGTTTTTCCCATAAAGTGATAATTAAACTATTGAATCCTAAAAAGGACCAACTTGTATTGGGTCGGGGGAAACATGCGGATATCAATATGTGTTCGTGTTTACAGTGGCTTTTAGGAATGTTGTGCAACTACATGTTCCGGTCTGACCTGTGGGCCTCCAGGGGACCGAGGGGAGAGCTGGCTCCCTCATTACTGGTACCATCATGATAAGGGCATACATAAGTCCCTCCTGTTAGCCTTGCGGCTGGCTTCCGTTTCCATGCAACGGAACAATCCTGGACCGTTGTCCCGGGCATGTACGGGACCCACTGTAAACATAGTTCGTTGATACCCCCGCTAGTTTCCAATAACAACCTTGCTTTACTCGGATATGGATCTATGTGCGTTGGGACGCTAGTTCACATAGCTAGATATCAGGGTAAGACGAGTAATAATAAAGTGTCATAATAATCGGCTCTTTAAGTTGTAAGTAGAGGTATGTGGAATGTGACGCATACTAAAGCCTGCAACTTAAACGGCTATGAATCTGTGATGTGCCTTACCATATTTGTTGTATTGGTTTTATTCGGATTTCCTGTTTTATGATTATTATGCCATACCTGTTCATGCCTGCCCTAACCTATCTGCCTCCTGAGTATTTCCTACTTGATATCATTTCTTATATACTTCATTTGTGTTCTAACCTCCCTGTCTTCTGTACTTGACACCTGTGCTCCTCCTGACTCGCCACCTGGCATCCATATTCCTACTCGCCTGGGGAGTTTCACTGACTCCCCTGGATTCTCATGTCCAGGTTATGGAGCCCGGAGCGTGTGGATTCTCCCCGTTACTGCATCAGAGTGGCGCAGCGGTAGCGTGGATCTCCAGCCGACCGTCCAGAGCCACATCCTTCCAGGCCCCCTGTATGCCTCTCGAGTTTCCTCTTAGCAAACTCGTGAGTGCCCTTTTTCTATTTACTCTTGTACTTTTCCTTGTATACCTGTATGTGAGTTCCCTTTGGTACCATTCACATATGTATATCTTTTGTACTCTCGCATTTGCGCATCAGTGATATAATATTATTGTAATATTCATCACCTCTGGTGATAACTCTGTAATTGTATATATATATGTGTTGGAATGTATAATGCACCATATGCTTCCGTACTCTGATTCTTGTCTGTACTGATGCTTAGCGTATATACGGGAGGGTAGTTCTGACCTACGTATATACGTTGCAGTGACGTCCCCGTATCGCCGGGATCGGGGCGTTACACTTATTCGGAACCCAAACATTTTTATTAGCAAAATTTATATGGTCTATCTTATCATAACAAAACTTTGCTAAATAGCCTTTGCGGCCGCAATGTGTACACTTATACACTCTATCATGCATATGTGTATGAATGTGATCATGACGTGCAAAGTGTGCATATGCATGTTATGGGTGATGTGCATGAACATGTGGAGCTTGTTTCTTTTGAAACAAGGTCTCCAATCTTTTATAGTTAAATGCACAATTGCTCAAAGTTAAGCTCAAACAATCAATTCTATTTTTCAAAAAATTTATTTCATTTTTATCAATGGTAATGGCATGAAAAGCATGATCAACAATCTTTTCTTTTTAGGAACATTTTCTTTTTCTTTTAAAATAATTTTTCTTTTCAAAGATGTATTTTCATTCAAAGCAATTTCTTTTTCCTTTTCCACCAAAGAGATTTTATTTTTCAAAGCATTGTTTCCTTCACAAATATCATTTAGTTTAGAAAACAATGAAATATTCTCATTTTTCAAAGACTCATTTTCTTTAGAAATGCATTCTAATTTATTTTGCAAAGAGTTCTTTTCTGTTATCATGGAATCAAATTTATTTTTATTTTCTTATTATCCTTTTTAAGTAATTCATATTTTTCAAGTAATTGTTGACAAAATGATTCAAGTTCATCATAAGATATGTCAACATCCTCTTCTAACTCGGAATCGGAATTTACCTCAAGGGGGTTATCCCCTTGGACCATGTAGCATACGTTGGAAGCCTCACTTCTAACATCCGAGTCGCTCTCCGCATGGTATTGCTCTTATTCGTCAAGGGAGACTAAAGTGTTTCATACTATAAAAGCCGAATCAAAGTTAATAACCCTAGATAAATATTCATCATTTAGGGTAGATTTCAAAGCATGGATGGCTTTTGCATTAGCCTCAAAATTTTTGTCATTTAAATAATATGAATCTTTAATTGTGGCAAAATAAACATGAATACCTAGGGCTTTGAGGTATAATGACATCTTAACTTTTCAAGTTTGGATGTTAAGAATATCAAAAGTGGGAGGTGACATGAAATCCATGTGTGTGTAAACAAATATTGTAATTAGCTATAAATGAGGATCTTTAACTCAAAATTGTTAGACCCAAATCAAGAGCACGAGGCTCTGATATCAATTGAAATCACCTAGAGGGGGGTGAATAGGTGACTAGCTAATCTAATGGTGAATTAATGCGGAATTAAAACTATTAATGCAAACTAAAAACTATTATGCACAACACACCAAGTATAACACAAGAGTGTAACCAAATTTCCCTTGAAGGGCTCTGGACTATCTCTTCAAGATTCCTCTAGAAAAAGAGTTGAGGTGCCGCTATGGCTCTCTTGGTTGAATACAAGTGTGAGCAAACAATCCCAAGCATGTATCAATATAGCACAAGGTATATCAAGCATAAAAAGATAAAGACAATATAAGCATTCAAGATATAAAGACAAGTGAGAGATAGAGAGAGCAATCGCAAACACGGGAGAATTATTTCGATGTTCGAGCACACTTTCTCTACGTCCCCGCCTTCAACACTATGAAGGATTTTCACTAAAAACGATCCCACCAGATCACTCGTTGCCGCAACACCTACAAGCGAGTTCACACTAGAACTCCTTTGGACTCTCTAGTCCCTCTCTTGTTACTGTAAGAACAAACACACACAAGCACGCAAGCTTGCCGAGGCCGCACCTCTACACCGAGTTCTTACTAGAACCCGAAACAAAATGAACCCACAAGTCTGCCTCCTCAAATACAAAGAATGAAATCTTTGGTGATCACAACACTTTGATCACCTAAAAATATTCTCACAACAACTCTCCTATAGGAATGATATAGCAATGGAAAGCTCAAGGATGTGTGAGAAAACTAGGATGAAATTTGTGGTGAAAAACCCAAAGAATCACTTATACGAAACACTCATGAAAAACTTCCTTTTGATTTGAAAATATTTGCTCTCAAACAAGTAGAGAAAACCTCCACAATAGATAGGAAAAACTAACTTTGAAACTCTCCAAAAATCTTGTCTAAAATAGCCCAAGGGAGCCCCATTTTATAGACTAACAAAAACTAGCCGTTAGGGTGCAAATCGGCAGTCTGCACTACTGTCGGTCGACCTCCCGGTCGATCGCCAACGGTCAAATTTTTGACCATTGGGAAGGTCGGTCGACCGCCCGGTCGACCGCCTTCAGGGCAATGGCCCAGCGGTCAACCGCCCGGTCGACCGGGCCATTTCCAGATAGCAGATACTCTCTGACAGTCGACCGGCCCTAGCCGTGCACATTTTGTGCATGTCGGTTGACCGCTCGGTCGACCGACCTCTGACTCGATCGACCGTGCGGTCGACCGGCATAAGGCCAAAAACAGATTTTGGGGATTTAAAAACTTGGTCTTTTTACTTCAAAAAAATCTCATAAAATCTCTAAAAATCTATAAAAATAAGTTCAGTATTATACTTTGATATACAAACATGTTTGAGTAAAAATCAAAACATGTTACAAACATTTTGAACTATTTTTGTGACTTAAAAATTTTGGCTTAAAACAAAATCCGTATTTTTCCAAATTGATTTTTTCAAAACTTTTCCAAATATAAAAATAAGATATTTTAAACACTTTTAAAGCTTAGTGTTTATGGATATGATCTACTACACATATATGATGAAATATCTATATTTTTGACAGTAAGCACTAAAATGGTTTTGATAAAAACTTATGTCATATTTTGAGACATAAAAATCAAATTGGTATTTTTCTAAATGAAAACTCTTTATAAAAACTCATCTAAATCTTGTGTGAGTGTATATGTTACTTGAGCAATCCACCAACTAATCTATCCTTTACATTTTATCTAAAAATAAAATCTTAACAAAAAAACAAACCTAGACACAAGTCTTCTCTTGAAGGTCTTCATTTGAAAATCTTCTTCTCCTTCTTAACTTGGTCCAAACTATGATCCAATGAGTTAGACTCCTCTTGAGTACTTGATGTGGTCTTGATGCACAAACTCTTGAATCAACACGTGCTACCTTCAAAACTTGACTTGAAATCCTTTGTTGAAGCTGCACACCTACTAAGATCTTGATCATATATCTGAGACTAATTAAACACAAGATCATTAGTACTATAACTATATGAGTTAATCATCATCAAAATTAGAGTGATGAGCCTTTGGGCCAACAGGTTTGAGTTAGGAATTCAAGCTTAGCCTATATGTCGGTGAATATCATGGCGACTTTTTGGGAATCCATAGGGGTGTTAGACTATTCTAAACAGATAGCTCTACCTCTACGGGTTGGCGTGCAGTAAACACATCCTAAATGCAAGAAAGTAAATAAAAGTATCTAAGGTGATGCAATTCTTTCATAAACCGTGCTCTGATGCCAAATGATGTGAAACATGTGTCATGTGTGATGTGAGAGATTAGTGATAAATTCGAACTCACGAAGCTTCGCCAAAATCACGATCTTGATAGGAAGTAATTTAAAAACCTAAACCAATGGATTTAAACAGTCAATTTCATGTGTAGTTTTGATAGTTCTAGCCTAAAAAAATCAACACAAAACTCTGTTATAATTGTAATCGTTCTACTCGCAATATTGAAGACAATAAATATAAGTTGAACAAAATCACACACTTACAATAATAGTAGACAACAGGATACTGATAAAAAGTTTAGAGATAAAATTATATGATGTAAACCAACTAATAATCTAATTGCAAGGATTAAAACTCACCTACTGAAAAGCCCGTTCTCAGATTCGTATGTTGTTGGTCCTACTATTCCTGCTGTTGTTGATCTCATATCTCTTCAGTTGATGATATTGTTATTGTTGTATTGCAGTCGACGTCCGGTAACATCACTAGTGAAGGCGAAGGCAGAGTTAATTGACTGGTCTACAACGATGGCGACAGTAGGCTGGGCAGTCAATGATGGAGTACGCGGAGAAGTAAGGGAAGTAGGAGGTTGCTAGGGAGGTAGCAGTGGTTGCACGTAAATAGCAGCAGTCAGAGCATATGAACTGGCCTGCGACAATGCCAACATATGATAGAGAGGTGGCGGGGTCTTTGCTGGTCGACGGCAGGTGGGTGACACTCACTGGTAGAGAAGGTGGAGCTGGTTAATGACATAGCAGATCGAGATGAAAGATGAGGGCGTGAGGACGAGGTGAAGAGGGAGTTGGAAAAGATGTTGGGCTGGTGGCCGATGGCGACGGGGTAAGGTGGTGCTAGCGACAGGGTAGGTGGTGCTGGCGACGCATCGATGATGAGCGGGAGTGGGTTGGGGTCGATGACTGCTGGCGGCGAGGTGGGGGGAGAGAGAGAAGAAGAAGTCTACGAAGAAGGAGAGAGAGGGAGAGGGGGGGGGAGAGAGAGAGAGAGAGAGAGAGAGAGAGAGAGAGAGAGAGAGAGCATGGGCTGGAGATGGTGACTATGTTTCTTTTTGTTTTTCCCCCTTTTTCTCTGTTGTGAATGGCTAGGTTAGAAGAATGGGGAAGAGGATAGAGGGTAGGGCTTCACACCCAAACTAGTCATGAAATGGGTTCACACTCCAATCCAATAAGAGGAATTTTCATTTAATAAAAGATCAAATTTCATTCATCAAATTTCATTGTTTTATTACTCAATACTCTTGCCTATTTATAGGCTTACAAAGGCTAAACTTGTCTCCACAACCTATGTGGGACTAAACAAAACTAAAGCATAGGAGAAACAATACTAAATGAAAGTAAACAAGGGTAGACTCAAAGAAAAATACAGAATCGATTCAAACTCTCGCATGATCTTGATATCCTCATCAATTGGAGAACTAAAGCAAATTTGTAATATGTAACCTTTTTGGTCCTTTTTCTTTGTGGGTGTTTGTTAGGCAAGGGTATATTTGTCTAATAATGAAATGGCACCCCCGTGAAAGGGTTATAATCTTTTTCTCGACATGTAATCAGCAATTTCATATTATGCATGAAATGACACAAGGTTTTTAAAGGAATAAAAAAAAAATATGTCCTTTGTTCATTAAGGGAGTGGAATTAATCGAACGTTTGAGGAACAAACTTGGTTTTGTTTCCAAAACAAGTTGGCAATTGGATCAGATAACTAATGAAAGGTAGCCGGGCCCTGTTTGCATGCTACTTACGAGCCTATTGAAGTATCAGCAACACAGAGTGGAATGCTGATTTTTCTGGAGCTGGCAAAGGGAAGAACAAAAGTCTAATGCCTAGAGCTTCTCTGAAGAAAAGCTCTGACATAAATATAGTTGATGAGAACACAGGCATTGTGCGTACCATACCTTCTGATATTTCTTGTTTACTTTCTTCTTAATGATGGTGATGGATATTTGTTTTGTTTCAGGATACCCGGAGCCGGAGTACTCGAGCATGTAGGGTGTAGGCTTACACTATGCAGTATTCAGGTTCCATGAAGTTGATACAAAACAATTCACCATTCGTGCGTATGAGTCTTCTTCATGTTGTAGAAACTATCTAAGAATTACTCTTAAGTTATTTTAAATTTAACTTTCAAGAAGAAAGAAATTTTTGTTTGTCCTTAAGAGTAAATCGCACTCCTCTGAGAGAGTATCTCGGTGTAGCAGGTTGATGACGACATACCTTCCAGGATTTAACGATCATTGGCCCTGCAAGCGTGCACTCGCAATACACAGGCCCTCGAACAACTTGATTTTGTTTCCTCTAGAGATGCAGAGAAGCACAAAAGAGTTTGAGGAAATTTCAGAGGAGGAAGAAGAAGACTCAGTTGGTTTTTTAGGAGCAGAAATCATGCCTTTTTAAAGAGAGTTTTTCATTATCACAATGCTTGGATAGAAAACACAATTCTTGAACAGAGTAAAGAATCTTGCTTTGGACAGAGTTTACTGCAAAGCTTGGACAAAGAGCCCAGCGGCTATCTCTGACTCAAAAGGATATTATTTCTTGCCCAAATCTGGTGACAGGATATGAAGGGATTTTATTTTTAATTTTAATTTCAAAAAATAAAATTGGCAAAGCTTAGCCTATTCGAGTGGACAGAGTAAATAATCTTACTTTAGACAGAGTTTACTGCAAAGCTTGGACAAAGAGCCCAACTAGGCCTGTCAATGGGTCGGGTCCAGACCCGGACCAGACCCAATTAAGCGGGTATGGAAAGGGTTGCTCTGGACCCATACCCGTTTACCCGTATACCCGTATACCCGAGTATTAAATGGGATGGGTCTGATTTTACTTGAACCAGATCCGATTACCCATTTACCCATTTCAAAACATAAATATAAATAATACTAATAGAATTACAACCCTCTCAAGACTCTATCAGTAAATGATCCCTTTGTGTTTTAAATGTCGAAGACTGTTGGTTGATTAGTAGGTGATTCTATTGTTATGTTTTCCCAAATAAATTTGGGGGCCTTGCTTTAAATTTTTTCTTTATTAGAGTCTTTCATCGAAAATTTTCCCTCCACCTCTTGCACCTGGTTGCATTTCATCTTTTATTGGTATTAAAACATGCTTTCTTTCTCTTTACAAATTTTTTTCTCCTCTCTTCATGTGTTTTTGTTATTGTATTTGTTTATGTTTTTTTTGTTATGGATCTGGGTAAACGGGTCAGGACCCGCGGGTACAGCGGGTCCGGGTATGGGAACCCACCTTCTGGACCCGCGGGTAAATGGGACGGGTATGGTACCCTCTTGGGTAAACGGATCCGGGTATGGTACCACCTGTACCGCCCCGAACCCGACCCATTGACAGGCCTAAGCCCAACGACTATCTATGACCCAAAAGGATATTATTTTTTGCCCAAATCTGGTGACAAGATATGAAGGGATTTTATTTTTAATTTTAAATCTAAAAAATAAAATTTGCAAAACTTAGCCTATTCGAGTGTACAGAGTAAATAATCTTGCTTTAGACAGAGTTTATTGCAAAGCTAGGGGTAAACCCAATCTCCTTGAAAGGGCCTCATTGAGTTTGTGTGCACACAAGCACCCTAGTTTCTAAGCCCATACAATCCATCATGAAAGTGACTTCATATTTAAACACCATAAAGTTCTTTCTCCTATCCAATATGGGACTAAATGAATTTCACTTGATTTTCAAATACTCTCAAATACTAACACTTCACAGGCAGGATTGCATTGTGGAAGACCTCTAGTTGCCTCGTTATCTATGTGAAGGCTTCTGATGGTTTCTCCATTTTTTCCCCCAAGGGAGAACAGAGTACTGATTGACTTGTTGTAGAGTTGCGGATTCACATTTATGGTGATAAAGTTCCGAAATGCTTTTGTATACTTGTTGAGCGCTGAAGAGCCTGCTCTTGTTCGTTGTATATGCCAATGTTACCTGATGAAATGTGAAGGAAAAACTTACCTGTTGTACATATATCATAAGTAACCCAATATGAAATTTAACAAAGTTCTAATTACAAAAAAAAAGGTGAAATATTCTCTCTGTAATTAAAAGCAGCTCCAATTTGTTTATTGAATCATTCTGATACAGAATTTGTTCAAGGTTGAGGGACCATTTTGTTGCCATGCACTAGAAACACACTATAGCTACTATTTTTGGTATTCTTGTTTCACCACTTGATCACCGTAGCATTTACAATAATAAGCTTGGTCTATGGTAATGTTTTATATACTATTCATATACCTGAAAGAATTTTTTTTTCTCAAAATATAAATAATGTAAATTTTTAGTGTGGTTAATGTTTACTTGAATATTTTGTTAAAATGATTATTTCAAGGAAACATATAAACTGATAAAAGCAAATTTAGCTGCTGTCAAAAATTTCTAAAATGATCATTTTCCAAAATGATTCTAAAAAGTTAGCAGTTAGTTAACTATGACTTACTCATGAGACTATATTTTCTATAACAATCCAGTGCTCCCGGCGCCCCATTTCCAGTTACTATAATGCCCCTCAAAACTCGAAAGCTGCCGAATTCCCCGAAAGCAACACGAGAGGGTTAGCGTCGTAAATTACGCACTGAGAAGGGCCATATAAAAGGCGGCAGCATCTCAGAATGGTCTCATTTCAAACTCGTCAAATTCCCGCTCCATTTTCACCTCAGTTTCATCTTCTTTCTCTGGTCCCAACGAATTAGGGGTTTTTGATTCGTAATCCCCAGCTCGGTCTCTTTCAGTTCAATTCGTGATGTCTTGTGGTAAAGTAAGCGGCAAGAGAAAGGCGAAGGACTCCGGATCGCTCAGATCGGAGAAGAAAAGGCAAGTCGAGGACGATCTTGATGCCGATCCAGAGTTGTCGAGGTTTGATCTCGCTTTTTTCTTTCTATTTTTCCTTTGCTTCGATCTTCATGTTTTTGTGGCTTTTTAAGTTTTATACTGAAATCAGTCTCGATTGTTGATGATGACAGCGATATCAAAGGAATTATGCTGGCGCTGCAGAATATTAAGGAAAAGACGAAGAAAGAAGAGCAGCAGAAGAGTGAAGAGACGATCGCGAGGTAATTCCTTTTAGACTTTTAGTTAGATCTGAGGTGATCCTTTAATGAATCTTTGTATGATTTGAGGATTTGCTGTGTCTAATGCATCCGGTGGTTCTAATTAGTTTAAATCCGAGGTTTAGTTTGTGACCTTAGGGTCTGAGGTCGAAACATTAGCTAAAAGTTAGCTCTAAGCTTTGTATTGATCGGATCTGAAGCAATTCTGAATAATCTCCCTATGAACTAAGCTTTGTTTAAGTTTCACAAAATCTGTGAATTATCTACTTTTCTCCTATTTTTGTTTGGTGATGTCATCTATTTAATAGAATCTAAAATGATAGGTATCATGATTTCAGTTTGAAATTTTATTTCCATTAGTGATCTTTATTTACGGGTGATTCATGTAATTTGACAGAATGCAATCAGTGTGGCTCAGCTGCTGATCTGTTTTTATGTGCAATTATATTTGGTTTAGAATTGATTTTTGTATCTAATAATTTCCTGTTGGCAGTGTGGCATCAGAGATTCTGTCTATGCTAGATGATGTCAAGTCAAAAATTGAGAAGGAAAGGTAAGAAAGATGTCATTCCCATACATTGGTCTTTCATTGATTTATTGGAGTAATGTAAAGGAGCCAAATTTGTTTATTCTGAGGATCATGTGATGCGCAGTAAAACAATGGGTTGAGTGGTATATTGATGTTATTGAAACTTGGGACAATCGAATTACCTGAGTTTCACATTGTAAATTTGTGGCATCCATAGTGTTGTGCGCGCAGACAAATCACAACAACAAACCAACAGAGAATCCTCAGATCTCCTAGCACAATGAAATCACTCACAACCAAGAAGAGAATCACCCAATCGCAAACAACAGATCTAACGAGGTTCGGCCTCAATGCCTACGTCCTCGGGGCAATCTATGGAGAGAGTTTTCTATATGGAAGATGATTACAATGGCTCTAAGTCTCTATGAATGCAAGAGTACTTAGAGCTGATACAATTTTCGCAGAGATTGAAAACCCTAGAAATCCTTTAGGCTTAAATACCTCATACAACGGATCAGCAGAAAAAACCCAGAACCCGCGTGTCGGTCGACCGGGACGGTCGACCGACCTCCCAATTCTCCAATACCGGTCGACCGGGCCGGTCGACCGCACAAACCCGAGAGTTGGGGTTTGTCAGTCAAGGGCTTCCGGTCGACCAGGTCGGTCGACCGCGCAAACCCGAGAGTTGGGTGTTTGTCAGTCAGAGCCCTGCGGTCGACCGGCCCGGTCGACCGCGACCATTCCTGTGCATGCTGTGCACGTCGGTCGACCGGGCCGGTCGACCGACTCTTCTGACTCCTGTTTTCTCTGCTGTTTTCTGCTGCTGTCCCTTTGCCCTCATCGTCGATTTCCTTGGCGATCCTCGACGGAACTTGGCACTCTTCTACAGCTGCTTGACATCTCCTTTATCATCTCTCCTCCAACAATTCTCCACCTCGGTGAAGATTTCCAAATCTGAGCCGAATTCCGACTCGATAGCGGCTGCACCAACCCGGTTGCCTACGTACCCCTTGCCCAAGGGATCAAGCCGTCCGTAGTTCACCCAAATGAGCTTCAGCAAGCTCATTTCACCTGAAGGACATGGAGCAAGTCTTTGCAGTGTGCAAACTTCACCCCCGACACCACCTTTGTTAGCATATCGGCCGGATTCTCTGAAGTGTGAACTTTCAATAAGTCAATGTCACCTTCTTCTAGAATCTCCCGTACAAAGTGATACCTGACATCAATATGCTTCGTCCTTGCATGATAGACCTGGTTCCTTGCCAAGTAGATGGCGCTCATGCTGTCACAGTTTATCTTCAAAATATCCTGTTCCACGCCCAGATCATCAAGTAATCCCTGAAGCCAGATTGCCTCCTTCATGGCCTCTGTCAAAGCCATATATTCAGCCTCTGTGGTCGACAACGCGACGGTAGACTGAAGTGTGGAGCGCCAACTCACCGGTGCCTGTGAGAATGTGAAGACATATCCCGTCGTCGACCAGCGTTTGTCAAGATCACCTGCATAGTCTGAATCCACATAACCTATGCATTCCTGCTTTCCGGTGTTGTCCTTCTCGAATACGAGGCCGACATCAACAGTACCCTTGATGTATCTCAAGATCCATTTCACAGCTTCCCAATGACCCTGACCTGGATCATGCATATATCTGCTCACCATGGAGACTGCCTGTGATATATCTGGCCTTGTACATACCATCGCATACATCAAGCTACCCACAGCATTGGCATATGGAACATGAGACATATGCTCACGCTCTTGAACACTCCTTGGAGACATCTTCGCTGACAACTTGAAGTGCGGCGCCATTGGTGTACTAACAGTCTTAGTATCTTTCCCGATATTAAACCTCTGCAGTACCTTCTCCAGATAGCCCTTCTGAGTCAAGCTTATCCTGCCAGCATCCCTGTCCCTTGTGATCTCCATGCCCAATACTTTCTTGCTTCCCCCAGGTCCTTCATCTCGAACTCTGACGATAACATCTTCTTCAGAGAATCAATAGCAGATCTCGACCTAGAAGCAATCAGCATATCATCTACATAAAGAAGTAGATAGATATATTCACCTGATGGTAACTTGTTGTAGTACACACATGGATCGAAATGGCTTCGTGTGTACTTCTTCTTCCTGATGAAGCTGTCAAATCGCTTGTACCACTGTCTAGGAGACTGTTTCAAACCATACAGCGATTTCTTCAGCTTACATACCAACTCTTCTTTCCTGCAGCTTTGTAACCTGTGGGCTGAGTCATATAGATCTCCTCCTCAAGATCGCCGTGGAGAAAGGCGGTCTTGACATCAAGTTGGTCAAGGTCCAACTCATTCTGCGCCACCAAGGCTAATAGGATCCGAATAGACGAGTGTTTAACAACTGGGGAGAACACCTCGTGGTAGTCGATCCCTTCTCTCTGAGCGTAGCCTTTAGCCACCAACCTTACCTTGTAGCGCACTGTATCTTCCTGAAGAGATCCCTGCTTCTTAGCAAATACCCACTTGCACCCTATGGCTTTCTTCCCCTGGGCAACTTGGTCAGTTCCCATGTGTTGTTCTTGTAAAGAGATTGCATCTCTTCATCCATGGCCCCTTTCCATAACTCAGCTTCTGAACTGATTTCAGCTTCCCTGAAAGTAGATGGAATAGCCTCTTCAACAACTGGAAGTGCATATGCAACAACCATATCGGTGGTGAGCCAACCAGGTTTCCTAGTATTCCTCTTTGGTCTTCCAACTGCAGTGAGATCTGGAACAATATCCATGACTTGCTCCTGATCCTCTTCAACAACTTCAGTATCTTCTTCTGCAACTTGATCACCTCCCTGTGTCACCTCAGGAATGATCCTCACAGACACTGAATCCTCTAGAGATGGTGGATCTGCATCACTCTCCACCTGCTGCAATAGCTCCTTGGTCTTGCTGGTCTCCACCTGCTGAGAGACCGTAGGCTTCATCAACGAAGCCTCATCAAATGTGACATCCCTGCTGATTATGAACTTGTTGTCCTGTTGGTCCCAAATCTTGAACCCCTTGGTTCCTCGCTTGAAGCCAATGAACACCCCTTTCTTTGCTCTCGGATCCAACTTGTCTTCTTTGACATGGTAGTAGGCTGGACATCCGAAGACCCGTAGCAAATCATAGTCCACAGCATCTTTTCCTGACCAAGCTTCCAGAGGAGTCTTCCCCCCTATTGCAGATGACGGCAACCTGTTCACAAGATGGCATGCATGCCCCAAAGCTTCAGCCCAAAACTTCTTTGGCAGTCCTGCATTTGACAACATGCACCGAACCTTCTCTAGCAAAGTCCGGTTCATTCTTTCAGCCACCCCATTCTGTTGCGGAGTTTCCCTTACTGTGAAGTGTCTCTCTATGCCCTCATCTAGACATAGCTGTAGGAACGGATCTGACTTATACTCTCCTCCGTTGTCAGAACGGAGGACCTTGACTTTCCTTCCCGTGCTTCTCTCCTGATTAGCCTTCCACTTCACAAACAATTCTAGGACTTCACTTTTGTGTCGCATAGTGTACACCCAACATCGCCTAGAATAGTCATCAATGAACGACACAAAATAGTGGTTACCTCCAATTGATGCAGTCTTGGAAGGTCCCCATGCATCCGTGTGAACATAATCAAGAATGCCTTCGGTGCAGTGTGAAGCTGTACCAAACTTCACCTTCGTCTTCTTGCCGATGATGCAATGTTCACACAGATCCAATTTGCAGGTCTCTGCACCCTTCAGCAGCCCTTTCCTCACAAGAGCTTGCATCGATTTCTCCCCTGCATGTCCCAGCCTCATGTGCCATAGCCGGGTTAGATCTTCCTTCTGACTGGTAGAAGCTGCCACCTGTCCTGTCACTGTACTACCCTTCAAGTAATACAAGTTGCTCCGGCGATCAGCCTTCAACACCACCATTGAACCCTTTGTCATTTTAAGGACTCCCTCCTTAATAGACACTCCAAGACCCAATGATTCCAAAGCTCCTACTGAGATCAAGTTCCTCTTTAGCTGAGGTACATATCTCACTTCTTTCAGCTCCCTCACCATCCCATCAAACATCTTGATCGGAATAGTGCCTACACCCTCCATGATGCATGGATGATCATCGCCCATGACGACCGAACATCCCTCCAACTTCTCAAGACTGGTAAACCAATCTCGATTAGGGCATACATGATATGTAGTACCTGTGTCCAGGATCCACTCGTTATCCCCCGAGTAGCCTACAACGGGAGCGGTCATTGAAAAAGAGAACACGGAAGAATCTGAATCTGATCCATCTGCATGTGATTTACCGCTTGCAGCCTTTGTCACTTTTGTCAGATTTGCCTCAGACTTTGATTCCTTCTTCTTCCCCTTGTACTTTGGACAGTCAACCTTCCAGTGCCCAATCTCTTTGCAGAACATGCACTGATTTTTCTTAAGATCCCTGAAGCCCGATCTAGACTTCGATCTTCCTCTCACCTCCTTGCCTTTCCTCGATGAACTCCTGCCTCTTACTTCCAAAGCCTCCGCTGATGAACTAGACCGACCTGAATGTCTCTCATTCTTCCTTGTCTCATAACTCATCAGTGCTGACGACACTTCATCATAAACTAAGGTTTGCCTTCCATTTATGAATGTCATAGTGAATGTCTCATACTCCTCCGGTGGGAGTTAGTTCAGGAGAATGACTGACTTGTCTTCCTCACTTACAGTGACATCCACATTTAGCAAGTCTGTAAGAAGCTTCGTATATCGGTTGATGTGCTCGTTTACTGTGCTTCCCCTCTGCATCCTGAACTGATACAGCTTACTCTTAAGTTGCAACCTAGACTCCACACTCTTTGTCAGGTACTTCTTCTCAAGAGTATTCCATAGTTTCTTCGCTGACGTCTCATGTTGTACAAGATATTTGATGTCTTGTGACAAGCATGAACGTATCAAGCCACATGCCGACCTGTTCATCTTCGCCCACTCTTCATCAGTGGTAGTGATCTTCTTTCTCTCCAATAGGAGCGTGTCCTCGAGGTTCTGTGCATTCAGTGCATCCATAACCTCACACCTCCACATCCCGAAATTATTAGTTCCATTGAACTTAACAACTTCAATTCTTGAGTGATTCATTGTTTTAACGGAAGTAGTTTCTTCTGCCATTGAGGTCTTCTTTTGATTCTCTATTTATGCGGAAGAATAACCCAATTGAAAATAGATCTCTACTCAGATAAAAAATGAGATTTTTACCTGCCTCTTGAAACCCTAGATCGAGTTTCTCACCGGATCTACTCCAAACACAGATTCAACGAGCCCTCCTTGCGTCCTCCTGAGATCGACACACGATCTCCTCGAACACCAATACCTCTGACCTGAGATCGACACACGATCTCCACTTGATCAGATCTGGAGCCCTTCGAATCCTCAGAATCTCAAGCGTAGCCTGACGCTCTGATATCACTTGTTGTGCGCGCAGACAAATCACAACAACAAACCAACAGAGAATCCTCAGATCTCCTAGCACAATGAAATCACTCACAACCAAGAAGAGAATCACCCAATCGCAAACAACAGATCTAACGAGGTTCGGCCTCAATGCCTACGTCCTCGGGGCAATCTATGGAGAGAGTTTTCTATATGGAAGATGATTACAATGGCTCTAAGTCTCTATGAATGCAAGAGTACTTAGAGCTGATACAATTTTCGCAGAGATTGAAAACCCTAGAAATCCTTTAGGCTTAAATACCTCATACAACGGATCAGCAGAAAAAAACCCAGAACCCGCGTGTCGGTCGACCGGGACGGTCGACCGACCTCCCAATTCTCCAATACCGGTCGACCGGGCCGGTCGACCGCACAAACCCGAGAGTTGGGGTTTGTCAGTCAAGGGCTTCCGGTCGACCGGGTCGGTCGACCGCGCAAACCCGAGAGTTGGGTGTTTGTCAGTCAGAGCCCTGCGGTTGACCGGCCCGGTCGACCGCGACCATTCCTGTGCATGCTGTGCACGTCGGTCGACCGGGCCGGTCGACCGACTCTTCTGACTCCTGTTTTCTCTGCTGTTTTCTGCTGCTGTCCCTTTGCCCTCATCGTCGATTTCCTTGGCGATCCTCGACGGAACTTGGCACTCTTCTACAGCTGCTTGACATCTCCTTTATCATCTCTCCTCCAACACATAGTGCAGCCCGCGGCGTTTCATTAAAAAGAACTTTAACGAAACAAACCCAAAAGAAACCAGGGTACAAGCATGCCTCTCACACATAAATAGCACCGCAAAAAAAGAGGAAAAAGAAAATAGAAAAAAAAGAAAAGATAGAACTCCTCCATAGTGTAGTGTTTCCACTGGCATATGTTTCATATATGTTAGATTGAATTCACATGATAGCTTTAAAGCAGCAAAATTGTATGTAACGCCCCGATTCCACGGATACGGGGACGTCACTGCAACGTATATACGTAGGTCAGAAAGTGCCCCCCACGTATACACGCTAAGCATAAAAGTACAAGCAAGGAATCAGAGTACAACACAAAGCGTGGTATACATACACATGCCAACATAAAAGGTACATATACAAGTCATCACAGTGTATGATAAACATTACATATTACATATGTCTTTTATCACAACCAAGTCCAAAAGTAAAATATACAATAAGATGCCAAAAAGCTCACGAGTAGGATGAAGATCCCGTGAGTCAAAAGAGGAGTCTGGCACGAAAGAACTGGAACTAGACCGCCTGCTCACTAAGGTAAGCTTGGTCCTCTGTGGACGGCTCCACTTCGTTCCAAGCTTCGGAATCTGAATGTGCAAATCCAAGGAGTCAAGACATATAACAATAACAAACTATAGCCAA
Source organism: Agave tequilana (assembly GCA_038442645.1). Classification (NCBI taxonomy): domain Eukaryota; kingdom Viridiplantae; phylum Streptophyta; class Magnoliopsida; order Asparagales; family Asparagaceae; genus Agave; species Agave tequilana. The sequence continues at coordinate 64,886 of JAVJIF010012973.1, read as the reverse complement.
GTGGCTAAGGGACAAGAATAGGGGTTAGAACACAAGAGTGGTATACAAGAACAGGTATAGCATAATCATGAAACAGGAAATGCGAGGTAAAGCTGATTTCAGGCAAAAGTGATTGTATATGCTTAAGTCACGGTCCCATGAGACTAATACATCGAGGGGATAATCCAAACAAGGAACCCTCATATATATACCTTTGTCTCATGCCACAGAAATCCCAAGCATATAGAATCAGAGTTGCAAATCATATGACAGTCAAAACGGGAATATATAACAAGAATGATAAGAATCGTAACAAACATCAAAACAGGAATCATCACTGGAATCATGACATAACGAGTAGACTAGGGGTCATAACATAACAGGTCTCTATTATTATTATTACTCGTCTGACCCATATATCTAGGTATGTGCCCGGGTGTACATCCCATCACACATACATCCATATATAAGCTATCCGAGGTTTGTTAACGGAAGTAGATGGAGAACTGATAGAACTTCTTATAGTGGTTTCCATACACCTGGAACCGGCTTTGGAGGCCCAAAGTCCCCCTAACAGTAATATCATAACACTTACCGCCAGTATATATATATATATATATATATATATATATATATATATATATATATATATATATATATATATATATATACTTTTATATCCCATCACTATAAGCAAGATATCATTCCGGCATCCATCACTTCCTCCCATACCCATACAAGTTGTAGCTTATTAAGATTATCAGGTCACGGGAATAAACAGTCATAATAGGAATAGCCCAACAGATTCAAGAGGTGGCCCCCACAGATTCAAGAGGTGGCCCCCACCGTATGGTGTGGCACTTTGTTCAATGTGGCACTTTGCTCTGTGGGAATGGATTCTAGAGGTGGCCCCCACCGAGTATGGTGTGGCACTTAGTTCCATAACAATAACAACAATAGGACAGGGTTCCCGTAAACATAATAATCATAAAGTCAAGTATGTCATGCTGGGTGTGAAGTGATAGCATGACAAGTGGTGATATTACAAACAATCAAACATAGTGAGAGATCGGTATAGTCCGGGTCAGTCATGTTATAACAATAGGGTTTTGCCAAGTAGTGGCATGCCAGGTGGTCAAGTGATAACACATTGGAGGTCAGGTGATATACATGTGTTAAAAGGAAGCATGAAACTGATAGTTCTGAATTATGGTAAGACAAGTGGAAACATAGGGACAATGCAGAGTTCGACGACCTCGAAGGGTCCGCCACGCATGGTATTCAATAAAGAAGCAAGAACATCACATGCATGGTACAAGCATCATAATGAAACAAGCAAATGTTTGGCAATACATAAACATAGAAATGTGAAGCGACAAGAGGTGATACACATCAAGTAATAGGTCATGAAGTACAAGTCATGAAGTACATGAACCAGGTATAAGATCCAAAGTTAAGAAAGTAATTAACTATAACAAACAGCCTAAGTTAGTCGACTAAGGTCAAGGGAATAGTCGACTAATAGAAGGGTTAGTCGACTAACAGTAGGGTCTAGTCGACTAAAACTGTGTAACAGAGAGTTGGGTTTCTGATTCAGGAAATGTTAGTCGACTAGGTTAGGAGGGGTAGTCGACTAATAGAAGGGTCAAGTCGACTAACAGACACTTAAGTCGACTAAATCTGTGATACAGAGAGTTGGGTTTCTGGGATCATGGGGAAATTAGTCGACTAGGGTTAAGAGAGTAGTCGACTAGGCATCTCTAGTCGACTGGTAATAGGGACTAGTCGACTAAAACTGTGAAATCAGAAAAGGCTACGTTTCAGCTAAGGGTTTCTAGTCGACTAGGTCCTAGGTCAAGTCGACTAAAACTGGTCAAAAACAGAACGCAGAACAGAATTCGCTGGTTGCGTTTGATGGTCTAAAAATGTGATTTTATGACATGCGAACCCAAGATATGGAGATACAAGTATACTAGGAATGGAACAAGTCTTGGTGAGTAAAAATACTCACTTGGAAGGGCTTGATTGAAGCTCTACGAGTCCGGGAAGTTTGTGGTCGTCAAATTGATCCACCGCGATGAAATCGACGAAGAAGGAGACGATCCCAATCCAAGAGTGGTCGTTGAGGTGGAGGTGAAGACCTAGGTGATGCCCATGAAGTTGGTGGTGGTGGAGTTGAAGAAGATGGTGGGGATTAGGGTTCTTGGTGAAGGTTAGATGGTGAAGAGAGTGAAAAAAGGAAGTAGAAATGTAAAGGGAAGTTTAAATAGGGATTTTGATTTTGTGAAGGAGGTGTAAATTATGTAGATGAGAGGGGGCTTTGTGCAAATGAGGGAGTGAGGTGATCTCTTGGCCAATCATGGCTTGCCAAGAGAGGGGGGAGGTGTCCCTACTATGGCCACTTGGCCGGCCATGGAAGAGAGAGAAAGAGAGGTGGAAGTGTGTGGAATTTTGGAGAAAGTGGGATTTTGGAAAATTGGAAAATTGGAAAAGAGGAATTCTTGTGGCTTGTGGAAGAAGGAAAGAAATAAGGAAAAGGAAAAAGAATTTAATAAGAGAAGATATTTTCTCTTGGGCTCAGAATAAAGCTGTTGAAAATACAGAATCCCGGGTTCGAATCGAGGATGCGGAAAACAATTCGGAAAATACCGGAATCGCCCGAAATTCAAGTATCTCGGAACGACTCGCAAATTTACCCAAAAATCAATAATAATATATGAAGACTCATAGTGAAATCCTTTTTAAGAAATACCTTATAGTTTTAAAACTAAAAATCCCGGAATCAGTTACCTACCGACTCCGATGGAATTTTCATAAAATCATAAAATTCTCAGAAAAAGTATTTAAGTAGGAAATGTAATTCTAAAAGATAAAGTCTAAAGGACCATCATGAAATTCCAAACAGTTTGAGAATTAAAAATTCGGGAATCGGTCAGCGGCACTGGCCGACACCGGTTTTGAAGAAATTCAATTTAATCCAAGAAAAATCCAGAAAATCACAGAAAATCTAATATATTGGAAAATAATATTTGAAACTGAAATCGGTCAAATCTAATCACCGGAAAGGCCAAATCGAATAATATACTATAATCGGTCTTCGGTTCAGACTAGGGCTGACTCCGAATCCACGAATCCAATTCCAAGACAAAACAATCATACAAGGAATTCATAATACAGAATAAATACAGGAAAACAAATCGAAAAATACGATCGAAAATCTGGATACGCAACTAAGTACGTATTCCGGGAACGGGGTATTACAATCCACCCACCTTACAAAAAATTGCGTCCTCGCAATTTCAATAAGGGGTAAATTGAACACAAAGGGGACAAAGGCTGGAATAAAGGGCTCATAAAATCAAAACAGGGAATAAGATGAATACAGGAAGGATCAGGATGGACAATGAAAGAATGATAAGAGAAAATATTTAGAATGATAACCAACTCAAATACAAGATCTGGGGTAGTGGTTACCATGATATCCTAAGGCTCCTGATCTGGATACTGGTCTACCCACTCTGCTGCATCGCCTGAGGTCTCTGCTGCCATGATGTGAACTTGACCTCTACCTTGATCTGCTCTAGGCCTCATTCCCCTCTGCTGATGATCATACTGTTGAGGTGGAAATGGAACTCTTCGATCAACAGGTTCAGGGTTCCTCCTCAGTGGCGGCGCTGGAAGTGCTGGAGCTGGATGTGCTGGGGCTGGAAGAGCTGGTCTGATCGGTGCCACATGTCCAAACTTCCTGTGTGGGCAATCCCTTAGCATATGACTCCCTGACCCGCACACTAAACATAATCCCTTGGCCACTCGACAATCCCTCTTATAATGTCCGGGCCTGTGGCAGAAGTTGCATACAATCTGAGACAGAGGAGGTTGGAATGGTCTCTTCATCATCGGGCCATGGGTTGCCCTATCTGCATCCTCCTCATCCAACAACTCAAAAGGCCTCTTCTTGGCCTGGTTCCTCATCTGGTTTGCTTGCTTCTTCTCCAGTCCACGCTCTACTTCTCGAGCTATGGTGAGAACTTCTGAATAGGTCTTCAGCTGCTGGGGCATCAAGAAAACTTGTAGGTCCATCTGTAAGCCCTGCTGGAATCTGCTTGCCCGCTTCTCTTCATCCGTCACCATATACGGGGCAAAGCGGCTAAGTCTGAGAAATTCCGCGGCATACTCATCCACGGACCTATCCCGCTGCTGAAGTCTGATGAACTGCTCTTCCATGTCTTTCTGAGCTGTGACAGGGAAGAATCTGCCGTAGAAACTCTTGGAGAATGTGTCCCAAGTGACAGGCTTCTCCAATCTTGCCTCCTCAGCTAGCCACCAAGTTCTAGCTATATCCTTCAATTGAATCTTGGCAACCTCCACTTGGTTTTCCTCTGGGACACGGGCTGCATTCAACAAGTCTGATGTGTCGGTCAACCATTGCTCAGCATCCAAGGGTTTCTCTTCACCCGTGAATATAGCTGGCTGCAGTCGTCTGAAATCTGATATATTCCCCGGCCTCTGTTCCTTAGGTGCTACTATCTCTTGCCGGAGAAGCTCGGTCTGCTGCTGCTGGTTCTCCATCATCATCTGGATAATCCTCAATATATCCACATTCTCTCCTGCTGCTCCATTCGATGCTGGTCCAGAGTTGCTACGACCCGATCTTCTATCCATGCCTAGTTGATGAAGAATGACTGGAAAGTGATGGAAAAATGGAAGAATTTCAGGATATGAAGGAAGGAACCAAGAAGAACTAGATAATCAAGAAGGACTAGATGACTTTGTACATTGTAGTTGGCATTAGCAAATTACTAGAATTTGCCGCTTGATCGTACTATAGGTGGGAGAGCCTAAGCTCTGATACCAACCTGTAACGCCCCGATTCCACGGATACGGGGACGTCACTGCAACGTATATACGTAGGTCAGAAAGTGCCCCCCACGTATACACGCTAAGCATAAAAGTACAAGCAAGGAATCAGAGTACAACACAAAGCGTGGTATACATACACATGCCAACATAAAAGGTACATATACAAGTCATCACAGTGTATGATAAACATTACATATTACATATGTCTTTTATCACAACCAAGTCCAAAAGTAAAATATACAATAAGATGCCAAAAGCTCACGAGTAGGATGAAGATCCCGTGAGTCAAAAGAGGAGTCTGGCACGAAAGAACTGGAACTAGACCGCCTGCTCACTAAGGTAAGCTTGGTCCTCTGTGGACGGCTCCACTTCGTTCCAAGCTTCGGAATCTGAATGTGCAAATCCAAGGAGTCAAGACATATAACAATAAACAAACTATAGCCAAGTGGCTAAGGGACAAGAATAGGGGTTAGAACACAAGAGTGGTATACAAGAACAGGTATAGCATAATCATGAAACAGGAAATGCGAGGTAAAGCTGATTTCAGGCAAAAGTGATTGTATATGCTTAAGTCACGGTCCCATGAGACTAATACATCGAGGGGATAATCCAAACAAGGAAACCCTCATATATATACCTTTGTCTCATGCCACAGAAATCCCAAGCATATAGAATCAGAGTTGCAAATCATATGACAGTCAAAACGGGAATATATAACAAGAATGATAAGAATCGTAACAAACATCAAAACAGGAATCATCACTGGAATCATGACATAACGAGTAGACTAGGGGTCATAACATAACAGGTCTCTATTATTATTATTACTCGTCTGACCCATATATCTAGGTATGTGCCCGGGTGTACATCCCATCACACATACATCCATATATAAGCTATCCGAGGTTTGTTAACGGAAGTAGATGGAGAACTGATAGAACTTCTTATAGTGGTTTTCATACACCTGGAACCGGCTTTGGAGGCCCAAAGTCCCCCTAACAGTAATATCATAACACTTACCGCCAGTATATATATATATATATATATATATATATATACTTTTATATCCCATCACTATAAGCAAGATATCATTCCGGCATCCATCACTTCCTCCCATACCCATACAAGTTGTAGCTTATTAAGATTATCAGGTCACGGGAATAAACAGTCATAATAGGAATAGCCCAACAGATTCAAGAGGTGGCCCCCACAGATTCAAGAGGTGGCCCCCACCGTATGGTGTGGCACTTTGTTCAATGTGGCACTTTGCTCTGTGGGAATGGATTCTAGAGGTGGCCCCCACCGAGTATGGTGTGGCACTTAGTTCCATAACAATAACAACAATAGGACAGGGTTCCCGTAAACATAATAATCATAAAGTCAAGTATGTCATGCTGGGTGTGAAGTGATAGCATGACAAGTGGTGATATTACAAACAATCAAACATAGTGAGAGATCGGTATAGTCCGGGTCAGTCATGTTATAACAATAGGGTTTTGCCAAGTAGTGGCATGCCAGGTGGTCAAGTGATAACACATTGGAGGTCAGGTGATATACATGTGTTAAAAGGAAGCATGAAACTGATAGTTCTGAATTATGGTAAGACAAGTGGAAACATAGGGACAATGCAGAGTTCGACGACCTCGAAGGGTCCGCCACGCATGGTATTCAATAAAGAAGCAAGAACATCACATGCATGGTACAAGCATCATAATGAAACAAGCAAATGTTTGGCAATACATAAACATAGAAATGTGAAGCGACAAGAGGTGATACACATCAAGTAATAGGTCATGAAGTACAAGTCATGAAGTACATGAACCAGGTATAAGATCCAAAGTTAAGAAAGTAATTAACTATAACAAACAGCCTAAGTTAGTCGACTAAGGTCAAGGGAATAGTCGACTAATAGAAGGGTTAGTCGACTAACAGTAGGGTCTAGTCGACTAAAACTGTGTAACAGAGAGTTGGGTTTCTGATTCAGGAAATGTTAGTCGACTAGGTTAGGAGGGGTAGTCGACTAATAGAAGGGTCAAGTCGACTAACAGACACTTAAGTCGACTAAATCTGTGATACAGAGAGTTGGGTTTCTGGGATCATGGGGAAATTAGTCGACTAGGGTTAAGAGAGTAGTCGACTAGGCATCTCTAGTCGACTGGTAATAGGGACTAGTCGACTAAAACTGTGAAATCAGAAAAGGCTACGTTTCAGCTAAGGGTTTCTAGTCGACTAGGTCCTAGGTCAAGTCGACTAAAACTGGTCAAAAACAGAACGCAGAACAGAATTCGCTGGTTGCGTTTGATGGTCTAAAAATGTGATTTTTATGACATGCGAACCCAAGATATGGAGATACAAGTATACTAGGAATGGAACAAGTCTTGGTGAGTAAAAATACTCACTTGGAAGGGCTTGATTGAAGCTCTACGAGTCCGGGAAGTTTGTGGTCGTCAAATTGATCCACCGCGATGAAATCGACGAAGAAGGAGACGATCCCAATCCAAGAGTGGTCGTTGAGGTGGAGGTGAAGACCTAGGTGATGCCCATGAAGTTGGTGGTGGTGGAGTTGAAGAAGATGGTGGGGATTAGGGTTCTTGGTGAAGGTTAGATGGTGAAGAGAGTGAAAAAAGGAAGTAGAAATGTAAAGGGAAGTTTAAATAGGGATTTTGATTTTGTGAAGGAGGTGTAAATTATGTAGATGAGAGGGGGCTTTGTGCAAATGAGGGAGTGAGGTGATCTCTTGGCCAATCATGGCTTGCCAAGAGAGGGGGGAGGTGTCCCTACTATGGCCACTTGGCCGGCCATGGAAGAGAGAGAAAGAGAGGTGGAAGTGTGTGGAATTTTGGAGAAAGTGGGATTTTGGAAAATTGGAAAATTGGAAAAGAGGAATTCTTGTGGCTTGTGGAAGAAGGAAAGAAATAAGGAAAAGAAAAAGAATTTAATAAGAGAAGATATTTTCTCTTGGGCTCAGAATAAAGCTGTTGAAAATACAGAATCCCGGGTTCGAATCGAGGATGCGGAAAACAATTCGGAAAATACCGGAATCGCCCGAAATTCAAGTATCTCGGAACGACTCGCAAATTTACCCAAAAATCAATAATAATATATGAAGACTCATAGTGAAATCCTTTTTAAGAAATACCTTATAGTTTTAAAACTAAAAATCCCGGAATCAGTTACCTACCGACTCCGATGGAATTTTCATAAAATCATAAAATTCTCAGAAAAAGTATTTAAGTAGGAAATGTAATTCTAAAAGATAAAGTCTAAAGGACCATCATGAAATTCCAAACAGTTTGAGAATTAAAAATTCGGGAATCGGTCAGCGGCACTGGCCGACACCGGTTTTGAAGAAATTCAATTTAATCCAAGAAAAATCCAGAAAATCACAGAAAATCTAATATATTGGAAAATAATATTTGAAACTGAAATCGGTCAAATCTAATCACCGGAAAGGCCAAATCGAATAATATACTATAATCGGGTCTTCGGTTCAGACTAGGGCTGACTCCGAATCCACGAATCCAATTCCAAGACAAAACAATCATACAAGGAATTCATAATACAGAATAAATACAGGAAAACAAATCGAAAAATACGATCGAAAATCTGGATACGCAACTAAGTACGTATTCCGGGAACGGGGTATTACAATCCACCCACCTTACAAAAAATTGCGTCCTCGCAATTTCAATAAGGGGTAAATTGAACACAAAGGGGACAAAGGCTGGAATAAAGGCTCATAAAATCAAAACAGGGAATAAGATGAATACAGGAAGGATCAGGATGGACAATGAAAGAATGATAAGAGAAAATATTTAGAATGATAACCAACTCAAATACAAGATCTGGGGTAGTGGTTACCATGATATCCTAAGGCTCCTGATCTGGATACTGGTCTACCCACTCTGCTGCATCGCCTGAGGTCTCTGCTGCCATGATGTGAACTTGACCTCTACCTTGATCTGCTCTAGGCCTCATTCCCCTCTGCTGATGATCATACTGTTGAGGTGGAAATGGAACTCTTCGATCAACAGGTTCAGGGTTCCTCCTCAGTGGCGGCGCTGGAAGTGCTGGAGCTGGATGTGCTGGGGCTGGAAGAGCTGGTCTGATCGGTGCCACATGTCCAAACTTCCTGTGTGGGCAATCCCTTAGCATATGACTCCCTGACCCGCACACTAAACATAATCCCTTGGCCACTCGACAATCCCTCTTATAATGTCCGGGCCTGTGGCAGAAGTTGCATACAATCTGAGACAGAGGAGGTTGGAATGGTCTCTTCATCATCGGGCCATGGGTTGCCCTATCTGCATCCTCCTCATCCAACAACTCAAAAGGCCTCTTCTTGGCCTGGTTCCTCATCTGGTTTGCTTGCTTCTTCTCCAGTCCACGCTCTACTTCTCGAGCTATGGTGAGAACTTCTGAATAGGTCTTCAGCTGCTGGGGCATCAAGAAAACTTGTAGGTCCATCTGTAAGCCCTGCTGGAATCTGCTTGCCCGCTTCTCTTCATCCGTCACCATATACGGGGCAAAGCGGCTAAGTCTGAGAAATTCCGCGGCATAGACCTATCCCGCTGCTGAAGTCTGATGAACTGCTCTTCCATGTCTTTCTGAGCTGTGACAGGGAAGAATCTGCCGTAGAAACTCTTGGAGAATGTGTCCCAAGTGACAGGCTTCTCCAATCTTGCCTCCTCAGCTAGCCACCAAGTTCTAGCTATATCCTTCAATTGAATCTTGGCAACCTCCACTTGGTTTTCCTCTGGGACACGGGCTGCATTCAACAAGTCTGATGTGTCGGTCAACCATTGCTCAGCATCCAAGGGTTTCTCTTCACCCGTGAATATAGCTGGCTGCAGTCGTTTGAAATCTGATATATTCCCCGGCCTCTGTTCCTTAGGTGCTACTATCTCTTGCCGGAGAAGCTCGGTCTGCTGCTGCTGGTTCTCCATCATCATCTGGATAATCCTCAATATATCCACATTCTCTCCTGCTGCTCCATTCGATGCTGGTCCAGAGTTGCTACGACCCGATCTTCTATCCATGCCTAGTTGATGAAGAATGACTGGAAAGTGATGGAAAAATGGAAGAATTTCAGGATATGAAGGAAGGAACCAAGAAGAACTAGATAATCAAGAAGGACTAGATGACTTTGTACATTGTAGTTGGCATTAGCAAATTACTAGAATTTGCCGCTTGATCGTACTATAGGTGGGAGAGCCTAAGCTCTGATACCAACCTGTAACGCCCCGATTCCACGGATACGGGGACGTCACTGCAACGTATATACGTAGGTCAGAAAGTGCCCCCACGTATACACGCTAAGCATAAAAGTACAAGCAAGGAATCAGAGTACAACACAAAGCGTGGTATACATACACATGCCAACATAAAAGGTACATATACAAGTCATCACAGTGTATGATAAACATTACATATTACATATGTCTTTTATCACAACCAAGTCCAAAAGTAAAATATACAATAAGATGCCAAAAAGCTCACGAGTAGGATGAAGATCCCGTGAGTCAAAAGAGGAGTCTGGCACGAAAGAACTGGAACTAGACCGCCTGCTCACTAAGGTAAGCTTGGTCCTCTGTGGACGGCTCCACTTCGTTCCAAGCTTCGGAATCTGAATGTGCAAATCCAAGGAGTCAAGACATATAACAATAAACAAACTATAGCCAAGTGGCTAAGGGACAAGAATAGGGGTTAGAACACAAGAGTGGTATACAAGAACAGGTATAGCATAATCATGAAACAGGAAATGCGAGGTAAAGCTGATTTCAGGCAAAAGTGATTGTATATGCTTAAGTCACGGTCCCATGAGACTAATACATCGAGGGGATAATCCAAACAAGGAAACCCTCATATATATACCTTTGTCTCATGCCACAGAAATCCCAAGCATATAGAATCAGAGTTGCAAATCATATGACAGTCAAAACGGGAATATATAACAAGAATGATAAGAATCGTAACAAACATCAAAACAGGAATCATCACTGGAATCATGACATAACGAGTAGACTAGGGGTCATAACATAACAGGTCTCTATTATTATTATTACTCGTCTGACCCATATATCTAGGTATGTGCCCGGGTGTACATCCCATCACACATACATCCATATATAAGCTATCCGAGGTTTGTTAACGGAAGTAGATGGAGAACTGATAGAACTTCTTATAGTGGTTTCCATACACCTGGAACCGGCTTTGGAGGCCCAAAGTCCCCTAACAGTAATATCATAACACTTACCGCCAGTATATATATATATATATATATATATATATATATATATATATATATATATATATATATATATATATATATATATATATATATATATATACTTTTATATCCCATCACTATAAGCAAGATATCATTCCGGCATCCATCACTTCCTCCCATACCCATACAAGTTGTAGCTTATTAAGATTATCAGGTCACGGGAATAAACAGTCATAATAGGAATAGCCCAACAGATTCAAGAGGTGGCCCCCACAGATTCAAGAGGTGGCCCCCACCGTATGGTGTGGCACTTTGTTCAATGTGGCACTTTGCTCTGTGGGAATGGATTCTAGAGGTGGCCCCCACCGAGTATGGTGTGGCACTTAGTTCCATAACAATAACAACAATAGGACAGGGTTCCCGTAAACATAATAATCATAAAGTCAAGTATGTCATGCTGGGTGTGAAGTGATAGCATGACAAGTGGTGATATTACAAACAATCAAACATAGTGAGAGATCGGTATAGTCCGGGTCAGTCATGTTATAACAATAGGGTTTTGCCAAGTAGTGGCATGCCAGGTGGTCAAGTGATAACACATTGGAGGTCAGGTGATATACATGTGTTAAAAGGAAGCATGAAACTGATAGTTCTGAATTATGGTAAGACAAGTGGAAACATAGGGACAATGCAGAGTTCGACGACCTCGAAGGGTCCGCCACGCATGGTATTCAATAAAGAAGCAAGAACATCACATGCATGGTACAAGCATCATAATGAAACAAGCAAATGTTTGGCAATACATAAACATAGAAATGTGAAGCGACAAGAGGTGATACACATCAAGTAATAGGTCATGAAGTACAAGTCATGAAGTACATGAACCAGGTATAAGATCCAAAGTTAAGAAAGTAATTAACTATAACAAACAGCCTAAGTTAGTCGACTAAGGTCAAGGGAATAGTCGACTAATAGAAGGGTTAGTCGACAAACAGTAGGGTCTAGTCGACTAAAACTGTGTAACAGAGAGTTGGGTTTCTGATTCAGGAAATGTTAGTCGACTAGGTTAGGAGGGGTAGTCGACTAATAGAAGGGTCAAGTCGACTAACAGACACTTAAGTCGACTAAATCTGTGATACAGAGAGTTGGGTTTCTGGGATCATGGGGAAATTAGTCGACTAGGGTTAAGAGAGTAGTCGACTAGGCATCTCTAGTCGACTGGTAATAGGGACTAGTCGACTAAAACTGTGAAATCAGAAAAGGCTACGTTTCAGCTAAGGGTTTCTAGTCGACTAGGTCCTAGGTCAAGTCGACTAAAACTGGTCAAAAACAGAACGCAGAACAGAATTCGCTGGTTGCGTTTGATGGTCTAAAAATATGATTTTTATGACATGCGAACCCAAGATATGGAGATACAAGTATACTAGGAATGGAACAAGTCTTGGTGAGTAAAAATACTCACTTGGAAGGGCTTGATTGAAGCTCTACGAGTCCGGGAAGTTTGTGGTCGTCAAATTGATCCACCGCGATGAAATCGACGAAGAAGGAGACGATCCCAATCCAAGAGTGGTCGTTGAGGTGGAGGTGAAGACCTAGGTGATGCCCATGAAGTTGGTGGTGGTGGAGTTGAAGAAGATGGTGGGGATTAGGGTTCTTGGTGAAGGTTAGATGGTGAAGAGAGTGAAAAAAGAAGTAGAAATGTAAAGGGAAGTTTAAATAGGGATTTTGATTTTGTGAAGGAGGTGTAAATTATGTAGATGAGAGGGGGCTTTGTGCAAATGAGGGAGTGAGGTGATCTCTTGGCCAATCATGGCTTGCCAAGAGAGGGGGGAGGTGTCCCTACTATGGCCACTTGGCCGGCCATGGAAGAGAGAGAAAGAGAGGTGGAAGTGTGTGGAATTTTGGAGAAAGTGGGATTTTGGAAAATTGGAAAATTGGGAAAGAGGAATTCTTGTGGCTTGTGGAAGAAGGAAAGAAATAAGGAAAAGGAAAAAGAATTAATAAGAGAAGATATTTTCTCTTGGGCTCAGAATAAAGCTGTTGAAAATACAGAATCCCGGGTTCGAATCGAGGATGCGGAAAACAATTCGGAAAATACCGGAATCGCCCGAAATTCAAGTATCTCGGAACGACTCGCAAATTTACCCAAAAATCAATAATAATATATGAAGACTCATAGTGAAATCCTTTTTAAGAAATACCTTATAGTTTTAAAACTAAAAATCCCGGAATCAGTTACCTACCGACTCCGATGGAATTTTCATAAAATCATAAAATTCTCAGAAAAAGTATTTAAGTAGGAAATGTAATTCTAAAAGATAAAATCTAAAGGACCATCATGAAATTCCAAACAGTTTGAGAATTAAAAATCCGGGAATCGGTCAGCGGCACTGGCCGACACTGGTTTTGAAGAAATTCAATTTAATCAAAGAAAAATCCAGAAAATCACAGAAAATCTAATATATTGGAAAATAATATTTGAAACTGAAATCGGTCAAATCTAATCACCGGAAAGGCCAAATCGAATAATATACTATAATCGGGTCTTCGGTTCAGACTAGGGCTGACTCCGAATCCACGAATCCAATTCCAAGACAAAACAATCATACAAGGAATTCATAATACAGAATAAATACAGGAAAACAAATCGAAAAATACGATCGAAAATCTGGATACGCAACTAAGTACGTATTCCGGGAACGGGGTATTACATTGTAGGATCTTGCTAACACTTATTATATAGCAAGCTTGCTATAAAGATCATAATTTTGTATGGTATTATTGTTGGTTGTGTAGCATAGGTTTTGTTTCTAATGCAGTTTTGCATGATCTTGGATTTGCTGACGATAGTCAGTTGTGAGTAGGGCTTTTGTCGTGTTACCTTTGTATTCAGCAGTTCTGGTTCCTGAGTCCTCACTGAATTATTAGTCCAGTCTAAGAATCACTGTTGCTAACATTCATGTGCTTTTTTCTATGGGCAGGCAGACTTTTCTGAAGGCCATTTTGAAGAGCGCAAAAGAGGTTTTCTGACTGATAACTTGTAACGTAGAAATTTACTTAAGAATTATGTCATCAAGGTTAACTTTCTTGTTTGTACTGCTGTAACCTACATGCATTGCAGTGTGAGAATACTTTGAAGAATGAATACAACAAATTTCAAGCAGCCTATGACAGGTTTTCCAAGGAGAAAGCATCACATTTGCAGACTTCTAAAGGTACTTGTTAGTCTTGAACTGTTACAAGAAATTTTACAATTCTTGATTGCTGTTCTTCTTAGCTACTGTTTGAATTTGAAAAATCCCATGGTTCCATGGTCATAATTACCTGCATTACTTGAAGTACGCTAATACACTTGCTGGTTGATACTAAAGGCTTATTAGCTAACAGAATGCTCAAAATACTGTCAGAACATTATAACAGAGCCCTATGTGCTATGAATGAATCAAAAATTGCAAGAAAGGACATAGGTCATGTTAACATGTATTTCCTGTACAAACAACACATTTCCTTACCCTTTATCTACTTTCCACTCCCATATTTCAGCTTTGCCGGCTAGTGTTTAATTGTTCCTTCAGAATAGTGAATTTGTTGCTTCTATTGTTGGGAACGCCCAAAGGATTGCCTTACACCATTATAACAAGAACAAACAGAGAGAATGAGAAAAACACAAAGATTTAATGAGATTTGGCAATTGCCTACGTCCTCAGGGCAGAAGAGGAGAGAAATCTTATTAATCAACATTGCAGGATTTACATACTGGAGAGAATACCCCTCTTTTTATAGCTAATGAGTCAACGAAAGAAAAAAAAACTAACAGATCTGAATTCGAATCAGAAACGAATCTAGAATCAAACTCGAAAGTGCCAGGTTGGTCGCATTAGTCGACTAGTCCAATCTCAGTAGTCGAGTAATCCTCTCCAACAAAAAATTGGCTAATTACAATAGTCGACTAGACCAAAAATAGTAATCAACTAATCACCTAGTAGTTGATTAGGCAAAACATAGTAGTCGACTAATTATCCCAACAAAAAGTTAGATGATCTCAGTAGTCGACTGATTTAAGCTACTAGTCAACTAGTCAGTCGACTAGCGCTTCTTTTAGTACACTGATGTATGCACAAATGTATAGATTTGTCAATCTTTTTGCACGAACCCAGTCATACTCATGTTCCTCTCTTGCCTATCTCCAATGAGTTTAAAAACTCTACAAACAAGATTATACACTCTCTTCGTACAATTCTCCACCTCGGTGAAGATTTCTCAAATCTTAACCGAATACAATATAGCATCATGTCAACTCAACCGGGCTGCACCAATGTAGTTGCCTACGTACCCTCTATTCAGACGATCAAGTCATCCGTAGTTTGTTCAAACGAGTTTCACTGAACTCAAGCAACTAGAAGGATATGGAGTAAGTCTTGCAATACTCGAACTTTACTCCTAGTACTAGCGTGATGTCACCCTCATCAAGAATATCCCAAACAAAATGAAATCTGACATCAATGTGCTTCGTCCTTGCAAGATAAACCTGGTTCTTTGCCAAATAGATAACATTCATGGCCATGGTTGAAAGTCTCGGTCTCGGCCGCCGACTCGGCCATCATTGAGACGGATCGGTCTCGGCGACTCGGACGATATGCACAAAACGCTACATAGAACGCTAAAAAATTATGACATCATAAAAAAATGCAGACATCAAAATTCATGTATCACATATTCAAAATATATCACTTAACATACAAAATATAAAGTGAAAGTATACATACAAGCGTCGTCGGTAGAAAGATATCAAAATACATGCATAATAAGTAAATTGCATAAAATAATTCATAAGTACCTGGTAATAAAGTCATTTCCATATTGAATTACGAGGAGGCATAAAATCATCATTACCATCATCCCCACGATAAGTATAGAATCAAGTATATAGTTTTCATAAGAATAATAATATGTTTGTGGGTGAGATTCTGTAGGCTGAGATGATTGACCAGAGGATCCAACATTAGAGTAATATGACGATAGGGGTTGTGCAATATTAACTCCATGGTGATAATACTCAAAACCTTGATATTCAGTGTTGCTAATAAAATATTCACCAGTGTTAGAAAAATCAATGCTAGAATGTTGGTCAGATGTTAAACTCAACCCCTGTAAATGGTTTTTCAAGACTATGATGGCTATGCGAGTAGTTATCATGTTCGCTCGAATAATCATCGCTAGAATTGAAATCAACCAACCATCCAATGCTACGCTATTGCGAAATCCCTGCTCGGGCTCCATAATCTGTATCTTGTGTGGCATAATATTCTGAATCCCATATCATAGCATCACATTGTTGGCTTTCACCAACACCATGAGTCTCTTTATCATTACTGCCATCACCTTTATAACCGCCGTTATTATCATCACCGCCGTCACCGCCATCACCGCCGTCATCTTCACCGCCATCACCATCATCGTCGTCATCACCGCCATCACCGCTACTTTTGTCACTACGATGAATACCTTCATCCAACCAATTTAAGTCATCTGGTGGTAACATCAGTTATTCTCCCTCTCGAATTCACTCATTCAAAATATCATCATCATTAAAAATATTTTTCAAATCAATTAGGTTGTAGTAATTATCAGTATCGCTTTTACATGTCAAGTTTCTTTCTCGCAACCGCATATTGTAATGCACAAATACTAGTTTATGTAATTTTTTTATTGCCAACTAATTGCATAATTTTGTATGAATCAGCGATCACGTGCTCCAATTTCTTTCACAACCTGATGAAGAATATGTTTGGCTTGAAACTTTGATAGTAATTTTCTGCAGATTGGAAGCTTCTTCACCATAATTAATTCACCAATCAGCTAGAAGAGATTGTTGCACTGCTCTTTGAAATTACACCTAGAGGGGAGTGAATAGGTGTAGTGCTAATCTAATGAGCTAACAGCGAAAAATTAAAACTAATTGCAACACACTTAATACAACCAATGAGTGTAGCCGAATTTCCCGTGAAGGGCTCTGGACTAACTCCTCTTGATTCCCTTAGATAAGGGTTGAGGTGCTATATGAAGCTCTCGTGATTAAGTATAAGTGAGGCACACACAAACAAGCCAAACATATAAAGATGAATAATATGAATAAATGCAAAGCACAACACAAGCAATATGAATGATATGAAATGAATGATGCTTTTCACAAAAGTAAAGAGAGAGCTGAGAGAGGGGTGAATAGGTGACAATGCTAATCTAGTGAACTAAATGAGTGATTTAAAAACTTAATGCAAATTACACTCAAGTGTGATCAACAAATGATGCACACACAACCAAGCCAAGCAAATATGAATGCACAATATAAATAATTGCAAGTACAAGATATAACAATTTGCACAAAGTAAAGAGAGAGAGCAAGAGTCAATGGATCAAGCGCAAACAAAGAGATATGTTCCGAGGTTCGAGCACCCAGCTCTACATCCCCGCCTTCGACACACGAAGGATTTCCAATCCACTAGCTTGTCCACAAAGGACTCCCACAAAGGGAACCTCCACCGAGGATTTGGGGCAATCACAATTACAAGGAGTTCCCAACTCCCTCCTTACAAACACAACCTCCTCCTTGAGGCACTTTTCCAATCCAACAAACAATCACCTCACAACTTGAGGGATTAGCACCAAGCTTACACAAAAGACCTCACAACCCAAGTTGCACAACCTCCTCAACACAATGAGGGAAATGGCACAAAGCAAGAATGGGTTTACAACTTAGTGGTTTCAAACAACAACCACAAAACAATCTCTTTTCCCACACAAAATCCTATAGAGAAGATAGTAGATTTTAGCTCAAGTGTGGAGAAAACCAAGGGATTTGAAACCAGCAACTCAAAGAAAAACTTTGGGAAATAAATGAAACCAGATAGAGAAGTTCAAATTCAAAAGCTTTTCCCAAAACCCTTTTCTTTGATTTTTCAAACCCTAATGAAAACACCAAAAAGATTGTTCAATTTGAATCCAAAAACCTATTTTGATTGCAGCAAAAACACCAGAGAGTATGAAAAAATTCGCACAAAAAATCTTTTTAAAAAACTCTTACAAATGGGGTATTTATAGGCAAATCTGAAAACTAGCCGTTGGTTGTAATTTTTGCCAGAATTACCCTGACGGTCGACCGCCCGGTCGACCGCCCAACGGTCAATTTTTGACCCGTTGGCGCTAGCGGTCGACCGCCCGGTCGACCCAACCAAACAGAGAGCAAACATGCTCTCAGTCGGTCGACCGGCCCGGTCGACCGTCTCAGGTACTCCAGACGTGCACAGATCTGTGCACGTCCGGTCGACCGTCCCGGTCGACCGGACTTCAGCCAAGTCGACTAATAACCTGGTTTAGTCGACTGGTTGAGTCCTGGACCTGAAAACTGGGTTAGAAACATATTTAAAAATTCTTTTATCATTTCTAAAAATCACCAAAAATAGTTTTATCATTTTGCATTGATATATAAACATGTGGTAAAAAGTTTAGCTTAAATATCAATCAATATGAACTATTTTTGTGTCTTATCATTTTTACCAAAAACCAAAACTGTATTTTCTAAAACTTGGATTTTTGAATAGAAATATATTTTGTCCAAAGCTCTTCCAAATACAAAAACATGATATTTAACACTTTGAAGCATGATGCATATGGATAGAAATCCAATATACATGAAACATATATATATCATAGTTTTTGTCCTTAATTCCAAAATTAAGTTTTGTTAAAATACAAAACCTAAAACTCATGAAATAGGTATATCAAAAGTAAGTTTGTCTTAGAGTTGAAGCATGCATGTATATAGAACAAATCTAATATACATTAAACCATGTAAACTTGTTTTGATATAATATCTATTCATGCAAACCAAGATCGGTTAACCAAAAACCGAAAACCAAAACATGAAACGTGTGTGTTGTGAACTTGAGCTTATCATACTATTCTAATCTTTACAATTAGGATCTAAACCCAAAACTAAACTATGGTACCGATGTCTTCTTGTAGAGCGCAATCTCCAAGCCGACTCGATCCAAAACTCTTTGATCCTATATATGATCTTTAACGCTTGGGCTCTTGAATCAACATGTGGGTAGCTTCCAAATCATCTTGTTGAAGCTAATCACCTACTAATAACTTGACTAATGATCTGAAACTAAAATCACAAGATTATTAGTACACATAACTACATGAGTTAATCATCATCAAAACTAGAGTGGAAGGCCTTTGGGCCAACAAACACTGCAATGGATCAAACGCAAAGACAAGATATGTTCCGAGGTTCGAACCCCTAGCTCTACGTCCTCGCTTTCACCACAGTGAAGGATTTCTAATCCACTATACTCCCACCGAGGGAACCTCCACCGAGGAGGATTTGTACAACCCGGAGTACCGCACTCCTCTCTCAAACACCACCTCACAACCGAGGGGTAGGCCCGTAGCCAAACAACCACAAACACTTCTACCGAAGAGGGTTACAAACCAAACTCCACCTCTCACTAGAGGGAGCAAACCACAATCTCAACCTCTACCAAAGAGGGAGCAAACCACAATCTCAACCTCTACCAAAGAGGGAGCAAACCACCTCTCCAATCAACCTCAACCAAAGAGGGAAACACAAATACAAGGATGTTTACAACTTGGAGGCTTAATCAACCTCAAACAATTTCTTCTTCTACAAAACAAAGATCCTAATAGAATAGGATAGAAGATAGGCTCAAGTATGGAAAACAAAGTGTTTTGATTAAAGAAAATCTCTTGGGAAAAACTACCAAATGAATATAGAAATTTAGACTAAGAAACAAATTCCCAAAAACTATTTTCTTTGAAATAAACAAAACACTTAAAACAAATAAGATTGATCTTTTGGCACTTAAAACTCTTTTGAAAACTTCTTTTAAACACCAAGAAAGGAGAGAAATTTTAGCTCATGAAAACTTGGAGAAAAACACCAAGCAATGGGGTATTTATAGCCCCAATACAAAACTAGCCGTTAGGCTGATTTTTCAGCCTGACACTACTGGTGGTCGACTGCCCGGTCGACTGCCAACGGTCGATTTTTTAACCGTTGGAGCCCTGCGGTCGACCGGCCGGTCGACCGAAGATTTACAGAGAGCAGAGCTCTCTGGTCGGTCGACCGCTCGGTCGACCGACCTAGGTGTCTGCCCAAACGTGCACAGACCTGTGCACGTCGGTCGACCGGCTCTGGGGTCCGGTCGACCGTGCGGTCGACCGCCAGAACCTGTCAGGCAGAAATCTGGGACATAAAATAGGGTTTTTAAAAATTCTAAAAATTCTTATAAATCTTCTAAAAATCCCTAAAAATAGTTTTATCATTTTGCATTGATATATAAACATGTGATAAAAATTTCAACTCGAATATCAAGCATTTAAAACTATTTTTGTGTCTTGCAAGTTTTTCCAAAAACCAAAACCTGTATTTTATCAAACTTGGATTTTTCAACACATGAATAGGAAAGTCAAAATAAATTTGTCTAGAAAGTTTAGCATGCATGTATAGAATGAATCTACTATACATAAATCAATTAAACTTGTTTTGATCTACTATTCATGAAAACAAATATCGGTTAAATTAAAAATCAAAAAACCAATATCCAAACATAAAACGTGTATGTGTATTGTGCACTTGAGCATATCAACTATTCTTATCTTTACAAATGGATATAAACACACTAAATTAGGATACCTAAGTCTTCTTGACGATCTTCATCTTCAAGTCGACCCGATCCAAAACGTGATCCACCGAGCGAGACTTCAATGAGTGCAATGTATGATCTTGATGCTCGGGCTCTGGAATCACCATGTGAAGGCTTCAAAACTCATCCTGTTGAAGTAATCACCAACTAATATCTTGCTAAATGATCTGAAACTAAAATCACAAGATTATTAGTAAACATAACTATATGAGTTAATCATCATTAAAACTAGAGTGGAAGGCCTCTGGGCCAACAATCTCCCCCTTTTTGATGATGACAAAACTCATGGAGTTATATATGCATGGATTAAAGTTAAGCTTCAAAGAAGCTCCCCTTAACTCATGCATAGCAAATAAACATAAAAATGTGCAATAATGACTAAACATGAAACATGCATGGACATGCATAAACAATAGAAACATGTTCTTAAAAACAAAACTCTTGATACCAAAAATAAAAACAAGTAATGCTCTTGATACCAATAAATAAACAAACAATGCTCTTTTTCTTAAAAACATAAAGCATGCAACACAAAATCATATGCATATAAACTCAAATTCTTCTCCCCCTTTTTGTCAATTATCAACAAAGGGGTAAAAACTAAAACAAAATGTTCTCCCCTTTTTGTCTAAAACAAAAACAATATCAATAAGGGGTACAAGTAAAAACGAAACCAATAAATTTTTCTCCCCCTTTTTGTTCGAAACAAAGAATCAATAAAGGGGTGACATTCCAAATATGATACCAATTAAAAAATATGTCAATGAACTGCTTCTTGATACCAATAAAAAGTGAACATAAAAATATTTTAAGAAATGCCTATATCAATTGAAAGTAAATAAGGCATTGAAACAAATTGTTTGATTTATACCAATTGAAAGTGAAAACAAAATCTTGATACCAATTGATAAGTAAACAAAAAACATATCAATGGTAAATAAACAATCTTGATATCAATAGAAAGTATTGTACTTTAATAGCATATGATACCAATTGAAAATATTTTTCATTCAAAATCAAATCAAAATTCATTTTTATAATCTTTTTCATCATAAAGTGTGGGAGTGGAAATCAAATACCAATTGAAAGACAAAATCAAATTTTCTCCCCCTTTATGAAATACCAACTAAGTGTATGAAAAATGAGTACCAATCAAAATAGATGATACCAATTGAAAGCATACATACACAAAAACAATATATGAGTATACAAAAATGTCAATATTGATACCAATTGAAAGAATCCAATGATACCAATTGAAACAACAATAATGATCAAGTGTATATCTCATATACCCTATCCTCCCAACTCATGCTCATGTTAAAATGATTTTCGATATAAAGCATACAAGGCATGGTCTCCCAACCAACCGCCCGTTGAAGGTAGGGGTTTTCAAAAATAGGTTTGAAAATATATTATGTTTGAAAAACTCTACCAAAACGAAGAATACGAACTAGTTAAATGAAAAATTTGTTAACTAGTACGAAATCTTTCAAGTAAGGAATAAAACACAATATTTTTCATGACACATGAAAATCACGTGATAGTCAACACTCAAAGTCAATGAAGCATAAATAAGACTCATGAAAACTAAACATGAGTAAACAATAAATGTGAGTGTATAAATACAATGTGAAGATCATAATCATGAAAGATAGACAATAAGCTCAATTGAATTCCTTTAAACATGGAAACATGAACATCTAAATTTTCATTAAAACGGTTTATATTTCAAGGTATATTTATGTCTTATACAAACTAAAGTATACATACATATTCAAATACAACGAGTCCACAAAGTGTATATGCATGAAGGCACGTGGCTTAAAGGATATACATGTATAGTCAATAGTTTGGACAAGATAAACATATACATGAAGCTAAACTTAAAATCATAAAACAAATCCAAAAATAGGAATACAAGTTTAAAATGCATGAATCATCAAATCATCAAAACTAGACTATACTAGCACATCTAATGGGAACAAATAAGCATTCAAGCACAAACATATATAGATTTATTTGTGGCCCACTATATGTACAAGTATATATCCTAGTTTTAATGAAAACTGATATTTAAACATATATTCAAAACATGAAGCATAAAACAAGATATAAATAAACATGATAAACATAAACATGATCATTATGTAAATTTACATGTTATTAGAGCTATGATAACCATGATAGCTAAACAAAGGTGAGAACACAAAATAATGGTCCATATTAAACATGGGTGTCTCAAAATGCTATACATGCATGTCAAGGATCTAATAATCATAGTATTTACACAATAATCTAAAAACAACAAAACATGCTAATAATGAATAGAATGAAAAGCATGTAAACAATAATTAGGAGTTAGAGATCGTTACCAAAACCTATAAGGTAACTCTCCAAGTCTCTAAAACATGGTGGTCCTCTCCACCAAACATCCCTTGAAAGTGATGCATCCAAATAGTCATCATGAAGCTCGAAACGCATCCACTCCAAGGTACCTATACTCTCACGTCATGCGAGAGCCCACACCTATATCAAAAACAATAGGGATGGTTTTTGGTACCCACATTCTTTTGGGTCCATGGGGGTTAGTCCATTCTCTAACCCAAATAAAATTCTTTGCTAAATTATCATCATGTATTCTATCAAAGTAAAATTTAGCAAGGTGGCCCTTACGTCCACAATGCGTACAAGTGTACACATGAGCATACATGTGATGGTGGTGTCTGTGAGGAGTATGTGTATGCCATGGAGGGTGTGCATGCATAGACAAAATTTATTTCTTGCGAAACATAGATTCCAAACGTGTATGGCTCATGGCACATTGGTTCAAAGTGGAGTCCAAACAATTCATGTTCTTCTTAAGCAAATTTATATCATTTTCAATAGTAGAAGAAATGGAGCATACAATGGGTGATTTAGGTGAAAACTACCCTAGCATGGCAAACATGTGTATCAATTTTATTTTGTAAAAATTCATTTTTTTTTAAACAAATTTCTAAATCTTTTGAAATAGAAATAATTTTCATTTTTAAACAATCATTCTCTTTCAAAACAAAATTAACTTTTGAAGACAAGTTTTCATTTTTCTTCAAAATATTTTCACAATCATTTTTATTTTTTAAAATTTTATTTTCTTTTAAAACAAGATTAAGTTGAGATTTCAATGAATCCCTTTCATTAGAAATCTCCACCTTTTCTTGCAAAACCATGTTAAGTTTAGAAAGCAAATCTTTATTTTCATTGTTAAGACCTAGACTTTTCTTTTTCAAAACATTATATTTTTCTATTAGTTTTTCACAAACAATAGATAGTTCTTCATTCAAAGCATTAGGATCCACATAATCATTTGAAGAACTAGCACAATCATTATTATCTAGTTGAGATTTTGAATGTACCTCAAGGGAGTCATTCCCTTGAACCATGAAACATTGAGAATTAGATTCTCCACTAAATTCCTCTTCTTGTTGAATTGGCATTTGAAGCTTGGAGGTGGTGGTTGTGGTTAACATATTCCACACTGCAAAGGCGGAATCAATATTAGAAACAAGCATAAGATAATCTTTTGAAAGCGTGCTTCTAATAGCCTCAAGGGCTTGCGTATTGGCCCCTAAATGATTGCTATTACAAAGATAGCATTTCTTGGTAGCGGCAAGATAAACATGCAAGCCTAGGGTTTGGAGATAAATGGACTCTTAGTCTTCCAAACAACAATGTTGGAAGAATCAAACATAGGTGGGGTCATGAAGTCCATGGGTGTAAACTATATGCGTGCAAACAAATATGTGCAAATGCAAATGAAGATTAACAAACAAGGATCTCACTCCTAGGTGGTTAAACCTAAGTATCAGGAGTGTAGGCTCTGATACCAATTGAAAGTACACCTAGAGGGGGTGAATAGGTTAGTGCTAATCAAATGAGCTAACAGCGAAAAATTAAAACTAATTGCAACACACTTAATACAACCAACGAGTGTAGCCGAATTCTCCGTGAAGGGTTCTGGACTAACTCCTCTTGATCCCCTAGATAAGGGTTGAAGTGCTATATGAAGCTCTCGTGGTTAAGTATAAGTGAGGCACACACAAACAAGTCAAGCATATAAAGATGAACAATATGAATAAATGTAAAGCACAACACAAGCAATATGAATGATATGAAATGAATGATGCTTTGCACAAAAGTAAAAAGGGAGAGTTGAGAGAATGGATCAAACGCAAAGACAAGATATGTTCCGAGGTTCGAGCCCCTAGCTCTACGTCCCCGCCTTCACCACCGTGAAGGATTTCTAATCCACTATACTCAGATTTGTACAACTCGGAGTATTGAACTCCTCTCTCAAACACCACCTCACAACCGAGGAGTAGGCTCGTAGCCAAACAACCACAAACACCTTTACCGAAGAGGGTTACAAACCAAACTCCATCTCTTACTAGAGTGAGCAAACCACAATCTCAACCTCTACCAAAGAGGGAGCAAACCACCTCTCCAATCAACCTCAACCAAAGAGGGATACACAAATACAAGAAGGGTTTACAACTTGGAGGCTTAATCAACCTCAAACAATTTCTTCTTCCACAAAACAAAGATCTTAATAGAATAGGATAGAAGATAGGCTCAAGTGTGGAAAACAAAGTGTTTTGATCAAAGAAAATCTCTTGGGACAAAATACCAAATGAATACAGAAATTTAGACCAAGAAACAAATTCCTAAAAACTATTTTCTTTGAAATAAACAAAATACTTAAAACAAATAAGATTGATCTTTTGGCACTTAAAACTCTTTTGAAAACTTCTTTTAAACACCAAGAAAGGAGAGAATTTTAGCTCATGAAAACTTGGAGAAAAACACCAAGCAATGTGATATTTATAGCCCCAATACATAACTAACCGTTAGGCTGATTTTTCAGCCTGACACGGCTGGTGGTCGACCGCCCGGTCGACCGCCAACGGTCGATTTTTCGACCGTTGGAGCCCTGCGGTCGACCGGCCGGTTGACCGAAGATTTACAGAGAGCAGAGGTCGACCGCCCGGTCGACCGGTCCAGGTATCTGCCCAAACGTGCACAGACCTGTGCACGTCGGTCGACCTACCGGTCGACCGGCTCTGGGGTCCGGTCGACTGCCACAACCTGTCAGGCAGAAATCTGGACAGAAAACAGAGTTTTTAAAAATTCTAAAAATTCTTATAAATCTTCTAAAAATTCCCAAAAATAGTTTTATCATTTTGCATTGATATATAAACATGTGATAAAAATTTCAACTCAAATATCAAGCATTTAAAACTATTTTTGTGTCTTGCAAGTTTTACAAAAACCAAAACCTGTATTTTATCAAACTTGGATTTTTCAACACATGAATAGGAAAATCAAAATAAGTTTGTCTAGGAAGTTTAGCATGCATGTATAGAATGAATCTACTATACATAAACCAATTAAACTTGTTTTGATCTACTATTCATGAAAACAAATATCGGTTAAACCAAAAACTGAAAAACCAATTTTCAAACATAAAACGTGTATGTGTATTGTGAACTTGAGCATATCAACTATTCTTATCTTTACAAATGGATCTAAACACACTAAACTAGGATATCTAAGTCTTCTTGACGATCTTCATCTTCAAGTCGACCCGATTCAAAACGTGATCCACCGAGCGAGACTCCAATGAGTGCAATGTATGATCTTGATGCTCGGGCTTTGGAATCACCATGTGAAGGCTTCAAAACTCATCCTGTTGAAGCAATCACCAACTAATATCTTGCTAAATGATCTGAAATTAAAATTACAAGATTATTAGTAAACATAACTACATGAGTTAATCATCATCAAAACTTGAGTGGAAGGCCTCTGGGCCAACACTCTTCTAGTCAGTGAGCTTCTAAATTCTCCAACTCCATCCACAAATAATATTATCTGTGAGAATACACATCATAAGTGTTAATATTTACATAACATTATATCAATAAAATAAATAAATTATTATTACCTCATTAATAACTCTTGCTTATTTATTCAAATCTGGCTCCAATCTTTTAATGACTTCCTTTAATTCATTTCTCACTTCTGGATGTGTAAATTTTTTTTTGAATATTGGAGTGCTGGATTTAAAAAAATATGCTGCAATAATTGAAAATAGAGAATATTATCCTGAGACATAATATTATCCTGAGACGTAATATGAAAACGGTTTGCAGAAATTTAATCCGATTTGTAAATTAAAAATCCCGGAGTGTCTCGCCGATACCGGGCGACACCGGTTTGGCCGGATTTTTGATAAATTCAGAAAAATCTCTAAAAATATCTTAAGGTAGATAATACGATTCCAAGACACATGATGAAAGCGAATTCTTAAAATAAAACTCCGTTTGTGAAATAAAAATCGTAGAGCCGATTATTGGTATCGTTCGACACCGACTACGGAGATTTTCTAAAATAATCCAGAAAAATTCCAAAAAATCCTGAAAATTTTAAAATATTAAAAAATAATTTTTGAAACTGAAATCGGTTCAATCTGATTACTAGAAAGATCAATTCAATATTATGCGTCGTACCGCGTACTGATACGGTGATACGTATATCAGGGATCCGGGGGTTACACTTTTGCTACCAATCTGACTTTGTAGCATATAATATCACTACCTAGATATCTCTATTTTTTGCAAATATCCACTTACAACCGATCGCCTCTTTTTTCTTAGGCAACTCTGATAGTTCCCAAGTGTCATTCTTGTGTAGAGAATTTATCTTTTCCATCACGATATCTTTTTACATCTTGGACTCTGAACTGATTTCAGCTTATCTATATATAGACGGAATCGCCTCCTTAATGACTGAGGGAGCATAAGCATGATCATGTTAGTAGTAAGCCAAATGGGCTTAGTGGATTTCTCCGGGCTCTTCTAACTGCAATAGAATCTTGGACATTACCATAACCTGTCCTTGATCCTCATCAATATCTGCATCCTCATCGGCTACTTGATCACCGCCATGTGTCACCTCGGGTATGATTTAAAATGATACTGTGTGTTGGTTGAAAAATTAAGCGTGTAAAATCTTTAACTATTTGCAAAGAGGATTACAAAGGATCAAAATTCGATTACTAAAGAAGGAAGGATGATTGCTCTTTCCCTTTGTTTAGTGTAAAGTTTTTCGTGTAGCGATGGAGAGTGTCTTATTCTCCGTTGATGAGCTAAACTTGAAGCTTAATTTTGGATCTCTTTGCTTTTGTTGATAGTTCATTGATAAGATATAAACTTTAAGTAATGGCTGAAATCTGTAAGAGATTAAACTTCAGCTCAACAAGTTGTAAAAAGTCTTGTCTTTATCTCTTCCAACACTCTTGTCCCTCTTTTTTGTCTTATGAACCAAAAGCCCCCTTCTTTATAACTTCTCACAGTTATTTATAAAGATTTCTGGGGTATAACTGACCTCTTAAATCTTTTCATAATATGAATTTATTTCCCATTATATGTAGATAAAGTGGGTGTAATTGACCCAGTAAATTGTTGTCTCTTACAGCAGAGACACGGGTTTCACTTAGACGCGGGGCTCACGCTGACGCTGAAACGTGTGGCTCACGCTCGAGGGTGAAATGCGTGGCTAGTGCTAAGGCTGAAATGCGGAGCTGGTGCTGGACGTGAAGTTGCGTTTGAAGTTGAAACATAGTGCTCACATTTTAAAGAGGAACACGACCCTCGCGTTTGGCAAAAAACGCGAGGTTTGCGTTTGGCATTGAAAAACGACTTCATATTTGGCGCGAGGCTCGCATTTGAGGCTTTGTTATAAGGAAATTTTGATAGCATGCACTGTGGTATCTAGAGGTGGAGTAACATCACTCTCCATCTGCTGCGTATCCTGTTGGTATTCTTACCCATCTCCTGAGAGTCTATAGATTTCACCATTGAAGACTCATCAAACGTAACATTCCTACTTAAGATGATCTTCTTGTCCTTTGCATACTAAATTTTGTAGCCTTTCACATCTTTCTTAAAACCCACAAAGACACTTTTTCTCACTCTTCGACCCAACTTGTCTTCCTTAACATGATAATAGATCAGACAACCAAATACCCAAAGCGAGTCATAATCTTGGGCAACTTTTCCTGACCAAACTTTTAAAGGAGTTTTACCTCCTATTGTAGATGAAGGCAACCTGTTAACAAGATGACAAGCATACGCCAATGCCTCAGCTCAGAAAGATTTTGACAATCTGACGCTGGATAACTTGCAACTAACCTTCTCCAGTAATATCTTGTTTATCCTTTTGGCCACTCTGTTTTGTTGCTGTATTTCTCTGACAGTGAAGTGTCTCTCTATGCCTTCATCGCGGCATAGCTGTAAGAGAAGATTGCTATGTACTCTTTACCGTTGTCTGAATGAAGTACATTGATCTTCCCTCCATATTCTTCTCTATATTCCTTTTTCACTCCACAAATAACTCCAAGACTAGCTCTTTGTGCTTCATACTATATACCTAACATCACCTAGAATAATCATATATAAAATACAAAAAATAGTCGTTACCTCTAATAGATGCTATCTGGTAGGTCTTCAAACATTTGTGTGAATATAGTCAAGAATCCCCTTAATGCAATGAATCACGGTGCCAAATTGCACCTTGGTCTTCTTCTTGATGACGCAATACTCACAAAATTCTAATTTGTAGGTTTTGACACTTTATAACAAACCTTTCTTTGTTAGAGCTTGTAAAGACTTTCACCTGTTTGTCTGAGCCTTATGTGCCATAATCAGATATAATCATTTGAACTAATAGAAGTTGTCACTTATCCTGTAATCGTATTACCCTTCAAATAATATAGGTTATTGCATCTGAGGCTCTTCATCACAACCATCGAGCCTCTAAGCATTTTGAGAATAACGTCTTTACCAGATATTCTAGATCCAATGCTTTCAAGATACCAACTGAGATAAAATTTTTCTTCAATTGAGGTACATACCTCACTTCTTTCAGTTCCCGCACCATCCCAAAACATCTTGATAAGGACTGAACCTATCCTTTCCATGTTACATGGACAATCATTACCGATGACGACGGAACAACCTGTTGGCCCAGAGGCCCATCACTCTAGTTTTGATGATGATTAACTCATGTAGTTATAGTTTACTAATGATCTTGTGTTTAAATAGTTTTAGTGATTGACGAGATATTAGTAGGTGTTTAGTTTCAATAAAGGAGTTTTGGAGCTTTCACATGTAGATTCAAGAGTTCGCGCATCAAGATCGCATCTATCACTCAGTTGGAGTCAAGCTCGTTGGATTGTATTTGGATCGAGTCAGCTTGGAGACAAAAGAAGACTTCGGTTTGTATTTAATTTAGTATATTTAGATTTATTGTAAAGATAGATAGTGTTGATATGCTCAAGGTCACATACACATAAAAGTTTCAGTTTATTGTTTTTGGTTTAAATGGGTTTTAGATTTCATATCAAAAACATAGATAAAGATATCTTTATATGTATATTGAATTCTATTATACTTCAAATTTATTTCAATATCATGTTTTTATATTTACATGAGTTTTGGAGAAAACGGTTTTTCATTTCAAAGTTTAGTTTTTAGAAAATACGGTTTTCATTTAAAGGCTAAATTTTAATATCACAAAAATGGTTCAAATAGTTTATAATATGTGTTGAATTTTAGTCACACATATTTGTATTTCAAAGATCTTAAAAAAACTTATTTTTGCGGATTTTTTTTGATTTTATGGGATTTAATTGGAATCAAAATACCTAAGTTTTAAATCCTAAAATCCCAGCCAGACTGCTCTGGCGGTCAACCGGACGGTCGACCGGATAAGGAGTCAGTCGACCGTCACGGTCGACCAATGCGCACAGTACATGTGTAACGCCCCAATCCCGCAGGTACGGAGACGTTATGGCGACGTACATACGCGAGGTGAAAATAACCTCACGCGTACGTTAAGCCTCAGTACAGTACAATACCTCCATATAGATCTGAGGTCCAGCATGAAAGCAGTACAAGAATACCTGCAGAAAGAGGTCAGCGATCATAACAGATATGAAAACAAGGATAAATAAGATAACAGAAATAAAGCACTAAAATACCTATGAATAGTCCTGATGCGGAATCTCCCATGTGACTCCAAGGCACTCTCTGAAGCTATGGTAACTCGGATCTCCAATCTGGGCATGCAAACCCAGGGTCGTCAGAAAGCGACCTAGTGAGTGGTAAAACTGAAGGAGGCAGTAATATATACAATAGTAATATAAGCACGATACTAATATATAATACATAATGAGGGACTAGTGATACCATATAATAAAGATATCATAAGCAGTAGAAAGATAAATATGTAAGCAATAGAAATATATATACAGGTCATCTTTTATTACCATCACTATCTAGCCGGTTATTATTAGGTCATGTCTATAATCATATCCAGTTTATAGAATATATAATGTTATCTAGTGATGACGAGTGTACATGCTAGTGGTGCTGTGATAACAGTGAATATGCAGATGGGCATATGCTACCTAACCAGTATCCGGTGTAGTGCATAGATAGTAATGATGTATGCAAGATATACATAAAATAGAATATATGCACATATGCATGAATAGTATGCTACTATAGAAAGTGTAACATGTATCGGGTAAAGTAATAAATAGACGTGTAACATGATATCGGATAAATGATCAGGTACAACAAGAAGTACAACTATGCAATAGAGAACATGTATTAGGTAAGGAACAATAACAAGTACAACTATACATGTAGCAGGCAGGTCATGTCAAAGTCATGTCATTTATACAATAGTAGCGATCAGTACCACCTGCTATTTTGATTACTCTCTTCCAGTGTCCCATACACTGGCGGTTCATACTGAAGCCCGCACCTCAGTCGAACCCATCCGGACATGGCCTACGGGTACCATTATCCAAACGAGAGAGTAACCAAATAACAAATGTCCCGATGTCACTATCGTGTATACTATTTTATTATGTTAATTGGAAACCCATGGTCGAAGAGTTCTTATCGGGTGGATGTATCCCGTGCATACCGGGATCACGGCCTTAAACAAGCCCCTGGCTGCCAGGACCAGGGCCCTCCGCTAAGAGGGGAGCATGAATCAAGTAACAAGAGCTCATGGAGCAATTGGTAGGCAGCCCTCCTACCGTCCCCTGCAGTGGGAAAACAATATGGATCCAGTACATCACCCGATAAGATCTAATCAACCGTCAAGTCTCCCCCATACCCCAGTTAGCTTTATGATCTGTTATATCAAGTATACAATGTAACAAGAATAACTACTGTACATGATACGGGTAACATGATAACTGGACCTGAGCTCTGTTGATAGCGTAGAACAATATAACAAGAATCAGGAACAATATAACATGAACAAGATATCATGAACAATATACCGAGAACGGGAACAATAGATGTGGGCTTCCCACATATCGCATATCAACAGCTTGCATGTCCAGTAACAAGAATACCCGTATCAGTAACAGGTAACAATCATATATCATGAATACGGGAACATGGAATAATAATACATGTAATAATCATGGTGATCCATATAACAAGAAGATAGAAACAACACAGGTATGTGCAACTGTAATATGTAAGCATGATATGAATGTGTATGATGATCATACTAATATGAAATGCAGTAGCCCGTGCAGTGATATGCCGAGAATCCACGTAACGAGGATAACAATACATTACATAACGGTATTTTGTGAAGTGGTGTACATGAATACGAACGGGAGACGTGTCATCGTAACTGTGCAATATGTACAAGTAATACCTATGGGCAGTGTCTAATATCATGTACAGTGAACTACAGTATCTGTGTAGCCATAAATCTGCGTAGTACTAATATATGTAGGAACAGTGTCTAGCATGCATGCCTAGTAACAGTGTGGTGTTATAGCGTATCGGTGGATCAATATAAATGTAACGTAACTGTGATACAATCAGGTGATAATCGTGTCCAAGCAGATGGTGAAATAGTGGCTCGAGTATCAGTGCCTGTGCAGGTATGATGACTGTGTCCGAGTTGTCTATATCTGTATGTTTTGTTACTATGATTACCTCATCTCATTAACTAACTAGTTATCAGGTTTTATTATGCCTTAATTGCAGGGATTACAATAATTATCATGATTTACCGATAATCATATTTTATTCTTAATTAAGCAACCAATCAAGATATTAATCATAATAAAATATAATTTATAAAAAGAAAACACTCACTAACTGTCCATAGGACTGTAGCTCTCTTCTTCACGATCGCAACGGATCCAGAATCGCCCGAATCGGAGTCCGGATGCTCCATATATCGCCCGAAGACCCAAAACCGAAAGAAAAGGTTAGTTACGCAATAACAGAAATTATTCAGGGGGCTAAATGTAATTTTACAGGGACCTAAAAGTAATTTAAA
This sequence comes from Agave tequilana, assembly GCA_038442645.1. Lineage (NCBI taxonomy): Eukaryota > Viridiplantae > Streptophyta > Magnoliopsida > Asparagales > Asparagaceae > Agave > Agave tequilana. The sequence continues at coordinate 31,661 of JAVJIF010012973.1, read as the reverse complement.
ATATTACAGGGTTAAAATGCAATTTTACCTTTAATGGGTCGGGTCCGGGTATAACGGGTCGGGTTTGGATGTAAATCCAATACCCAACCCGTTGGGTTTCTTCCCAACGAAACAACCAGCAGCAGCAGCCGCAAGGCTGCTGCTGTCGCCCATGAGCGCCGCCGCCCGGCCGGCGAGGCTGCCCGGCCGGCGCGGCCGCCCCGCCGGCGGCACCGCCCCGCCGGTCGCTCCGCTCCGACGTTGCTCAGGTGCCCGGGGTCGCCGGATGACCCCACAGGGAGGAGAAGAGAAAGGGGTGAGGGCTGGCGCCCCCACCCTCCACCACCCTTGCCGCCGGCGCTTGGCCGGACTCCCATGCCGCCGGCGCCCGGCTGGCCTCCGGCGTGCCGCCGGTGAGCAGAGAGAGAGAGAGAGCAAAGGGAGAGAGAGTGTGTGAGAGGGGGAGCTCTGTTGGGTTCAGGCTTCAGGGAGTAATTAGAGAGAGGGAGAGAGTTAATTAGAGAGAGAGAGAGCATATGAGAGAATTAGGGAGAGTGAGGGGAGAGAGAGAGGATTAGAGATTAAAAGAGAGAGAGGTGAAGGCGGTGGAGCTACAGGAAGGCGGTGGCTGGAGTTCTCCAGAAAACTGGAGAAGAGAAAGGAAAGGAAAGGAAAAGAAAAAGAAATAGAAAATTAATATTTTAATAATATAATACTGGCCCAATATTCGACCAGCTCCGAACGGTACCCAAAAAATTACAGAAAATAGAGAATATTATTCTGAGACGTAATATGAAGACGGTTTGTCGAAACTCTATCCGGTTTACAAATTAAAAATCCCGGAAGCTGTCGCCGATACGGGCGACACCGGTTTGGCCGGATTTTCGATAAATTCTGAAAAATCCCCAAAAATACCCAAACGTAGAGAATATGATTCTAAGGCACATGGTGAAAGCTGATTCTCAAAATTGTATTCCGTTTGTGAGATAAAAATTGGAAGGCCGGTAATCGGTATCGGTCGACACCGACTACGGAGATTTTCCAAAATAGTCCAGAAAAATTCCAGAAAATCCTGAAAAATCTAAAATATTAGAAAATAATTTTTAAAACTGAAATCGGCTCAATCGGACTACCACGGAGGTCAAATCAATTTTTGTACGTCGTATCTCGTACTGATACGGTGATACGTACACCGGGGAGCAGTGTGTTACATTTCTCCCCACCTTACAGAAAATTGCGTCCTCGCAATTTCAATCAGGTGTGAGAACAAGATTTTCAACCCCAAAGCCTAAAGGTTACGGGTCCACGACACTTCCACTGCGCACTCTGATATCTATAAGAAACTCGGGATGGAAAAGTATGGTAGTGAACTAATCCGGACGGATGGAAAGTAAGACGATACAAGAAAAGTAGAAGGAAATCGGATGTTCTGGTTAACAACTGGAAGGAAGGAAGGAAGACAAACAAGTTAAGAAATGAATTGTCAAGGTCATGGTATTCTTGTACTCGTTGCTGGAATCCCCAAATTCAGATACAGATCAGTTAATCTGAATCTGCTTGTACTGTTGGTAAGAGCCCGAAGATTGACCCAGATGGTTACCCACACCAGGTGTGAAACCTAGGCTCTGATACCACTATGTAACGCCCCAATCCCGCAGGTACGGAGACGTTATGGCGACGTACATACGCGAGGTGAAAATAACCTTACGCGTACGTTAAGCCTCAGTACAGTACAATACCTCCATATAGATCTGAGGTCCAGCATGAAAGCAGTACAAGAATACCTGCAGAAAGAGGTCAGCGATCATAACAGATATGAAAACAAGGATAAATAAGATAACAGAAATAAAGCACTAAAATACCTATGAATAGTCCTGATGCGGAATCTCCCATGTGACTCCAAGGCACTCTCTGAAGCTATGGTAACTCGGATCTCCAATCTGGGCATGCAAACCCAGGGTCGTCAGAAAGCGACCTAGTGAGTGGTAAAACTGAAGGAGGCAGTAATATATACAATAGTAATACAAGCACGATACTAATATATAATACATAATGAGGGACTAGTGATACCATATAATAAAGATATCATAAGCAGTAGAAAGATAAATATGTAAGCAATAGAAATATATATACAGGTCATCTTTTATTACCATCACTATCTAGCCGGTTATTATTAGGTCATGTCTATAATCATATCCAGTTTATAGAATATATAATGTTATCTAGTGATGACGAGTGTACATGCTAGTGGTGCTGTGATAACAGTGAATATGCAGATGGGCATATGCTACCTAACCAGTATCGGTGTAGTGCATAGATAGTAATGATGTATGCAAGATATACATAAAATAGAATATATGCACATATGCATGAATAGTATGCTACTATAGAAAGTGTAACATGTATCGGGTAAAGTAATAAATAGACGTGTAACATGATATCGGATAAATGATCAGGTACAACAAGAAGTACAACTATGCAATAGAGAACATGTATTAGGTAAGGAACAATAACAAGTACAACTATACATGTAGCAGGCAGGTCATGTCAAAGTCATGTCATTTATACAATAGTAGCGATCAGTACCACCTGCTATTTTGATTACTCTCTTCCAGTGTCCCATACCACTGGCGGTTCATACTGAAGCCCGCACCTCAGTCGAACCCATCCGGACATGGCCTACGGGTACCATTATCCAAACGAGAGAGTAACCAAATAACAAATGTTCCCGATGTCACTATCGTGTATACTATTTTATTATGTTAATTGGAAACCCATGGTCGAAGAGTTCTTATCGGGTGGATGTATCCCGTGCATACCCGGGATCACGGCCTTAAACAAGCCCCTGGCTGCCAGGACCAGGGCCCTCCGCTAAGAGGGGAGCATGAATCAAGTAACAAGAGCTCATGGAGCAATTGGTAGGCAGCCCTCCTACCGTCCCCTGCAGTGGGAAAACAATATGGATCCAGTACATCACCCGATAAGATCTAATCAACCGTCAAGTCTCCCCCATACCCCAGTTAGCTTTATGATCTGTTATATCAAGTATACAATGTAACAAGAATAACTACTGTACATGATACGGGTAACATGATAACTGGACCTGAGCTCTGTTGATAGCGTAGAACAATATAACAAGAATCAGGAACAATATAACATGAACAAGATATCATGAACAATATACCGAGAACGGGAACAATAGATGTGGGCTTCCCACATATCGCATATCAACAGCTTGCATGTCCAGTAACAAGAATACCCGTATCAGTAACAGGCAACAATCATATATCATGAATACGGGAACATGGAATAATAATACATGTAATAATCATGGTGATCCATATAACAAGAAGATAGAAACAACACAGGTATGTGCAACTGTAATATGTAAGCATGATATGAATGTGTATGATGATCATACTAATATGAAATGCAGTAGCCCGTGCAGTGATATGCCGAGAATCCACGTAACGAGGATAACAATACATTACATAACGGTATTTTGTGAAGTGGTGTACATGAATACGAACGGGAGACGTGTCATCGTAACTGTGCAATATGTACAAGTAATACCTATGGGCAGTGTCTAATATCATGTACAGTGAACTACAGTATCTGTGTAGCCATAAATCTGCGTAGTACTAATATATGTAGGAACAGTGTCTAGCATGCATGCCTAGTAACAGTGTGGTGTTATAGCGTATCGGTGGATCAATATAAATGTAACGTAACTGTGATACAATCAGGTGATAATCGTGTCCAAGCAGATGGTGAAATAGTGGCTCGAGTATCAGTGCCTGTGCAGGTATGATGACTGTGTCCGAGTTGTCTATATCTGTATGTTTTGTTACTATGATTACCTCATCTCATTAACTAACTAGTTATCAGGTTTTATTATGCCTTAATTGCAGGGATTACAATAATTATCATGATTTACCGATAATCATATTTTATTCTTAATTAAGCAACCAATCAAGATATTAATCATAATAAAATATAATTTATAAAAAGAAAACACTCACTAACTGTCCATAGGACTGTAGCTCTCTTCTCCACGATCGCAACGGATCCAGAATCGCCCGAATCGGAGTCCGGATGCTCCATATATCGCCCGAAGACCCAAAACCGAAAGAAAAGGTTAGTTACGCAATAACAGAAATTATTCAGGGGGCTAAATGTAATTTTACAGGGACCTAAAAGTAATTTAAAATATTACAGGGGTTAAAATGCAATTTTACCTTTAATGGGTCGGGTCCGGGTATAACGGGTCGGGTTTGGATGTAAATCCAATACCCAACCCGTTGGGTTTCTTCCCAACGAAACAACCAGCAGCAGCAGCCGCAAGGCTGCTGCTGCCGCCCATGAGCGCCGCCGCCCGGCCGGCGAGGCTGCCCGGCCGGCGCGGCCGCCCCGCCGGCGGCACCGCCCCGCCGGTCGCTCCGCTCCGACGTTGCTCAGGTGCCCGGGGTCGCCGGATGACCCCACAGGGAGGAGAAGAGAAAGGGGTGAGGGCTGGCGCCCCACCCTCCACCACCCTTGCCGCCGGCGCTTGGCCGGACTCCCATGCCGCGGCGCCCGGCTGGCCTCCGGCGTGCCGCCGGTGAGCAGCAGAGAGAGAGAGAGAGCAAAGGGAGAGAGAGTGTGTGAGAGGGGGAGCTCTGTTGGGTTCAGGCTTCAGGGGAGTAATTAGAGAGAGGGAGAGAGTTAATTAGAGAGAGAGAGAGCATATGAGAGAATTAGGGAGAGTGAGGGGAGAGAGAGAGAGGATTAGAGATTAAAAGAGAGAGAGGTGAAGGCGGTGGAGCTACAGGAAGGCGGTGGCTGGAGTTCTCCAGAAAACTGGAGAAGAGAAAGGAAAGGAAAGGAAAAGAAAAAGAAATAGAAAATTAATATTTTAATAATATAATACTGGCCCAATATTCGACCAGCTCCGAACGGTACCCAAAAAATTACAGAAAATAGAGAATATTATTCTGAGACGTAATATGAAGACGGTTTGTCGAAACTCTATCCGGTTTATAAATTAAAAATCCCGGAAGCTGTCGCCGATACGGGCGACACCGGTTTGGCCGGATTTTCGATAAATTCTGAAAAATACCCAAAAATACCCAAACGTAGAGAATATGATTCTAAGGCACATGGTGAAAGCTGATTCTCAAAATTGTATTCCGTTTGTGAGATAAAAATTGGAAGGCCGGTAATCGGTATCGGTCGACACCGACTACGGAGATTTTCCAAAATAGTCCAGAAAAATTCCAGAAAATCCTGAAAAATCTAAAATATTAGAAAATAATTTTTAAAACTGAAATCGGCTCAATCGGACTACCACGGAGGTCAAATTAATTTTTGTACGTCGTATCTCGTACTGATACGGTGATACGTACACCGGGGAGCAGTGTGTTACATTTCTCCCACCTTACAGAAAATTGCGTCCTCGCAATTTCAATCAGGTGTGAGAACAAGATTTTCAACCCCAAAGCCTAAAGGTTACGGGTCCACGACACTTCCACTGCGCACTCTGATATCTATAAGAAACTCGGGATGGAAAAGTATGGTAGTGAACTAATCCGGACGGATGGAAAGTAAGACGATACAAGAAAAGTAGAAGGAAATCGGATGTTCTGGTTAACAACTGGAAGGAAGGAAGGAAGACAAACAAGTTAAGAAATGAATTGTCAAGGTCATGGTATTCTTGTACTCGTTGCTGGAATCCCCAAATTCAGATACAGATCAGTTAATCTGAATCTGCTTGTACTGTTGGTAAGAGCCCGAAGATTGACCCAGATGGTTACCCACACCAGGTGTGAAACCTAGGCTCTGATACCACTATGTAACGCCCCAATCCCGCAGGTACGGAGACGTTATGGCGACGTACATACGCGAGGTGAAAATAACCTCACGCGTACGTTAAGCCTCAGTACAGTACAATACCTCCATATAGATCTGAGGTCCAGCATGAAAGCAGTACAAGAATACCTGCAGAAAGAGGTCAGCGATCATAACAGATATGAAAACAAGGATAAATAAGATAACAGAAATAAAGCACTAAAATACCTATGAATAGTCCTGATGCGGAATCTCCCATGTGACTCCAAGGCACTCTCTGAAGCTATGGTAACTCGGATCTCCAATCTGGGCATGCAAACCCAGGGTCGTCAGAAAGCGACCTAGTGAGTGGTAAAACTGAAGGAGGCAGTAATATATACAATAGTAATACAAGCACGATACTAATATATAATACATAATGAGGGACTAGTGATACCATATAATAAAGATATCATAAGCAGTAGAAAGATAAATATGTAAGCAATAGAAATATATATACAGGTCATCTTTTATTACCATCACTATCTAGCCGGTTATTATTAGGTCATGTCTATAATCATATCCAGTTTATAGAATATATAATGTTATCTAGTGATGACGAGTGTACATGCTAGTGGTGCTGTGATAACAGTGAATATGCAGATGGGCATATGCTACCTAACCAGTATCCGGTGTAGTGCATAGATAGTAATGATGTATGCAAGATATACATAAAATAGAATATATGCACATATGCATGAATAGTATGCTACTATAGAAAGTGTAACATGTATCGGGTAAAGTAATAAATAGACGTGTAACATGATATAGGATAAATGATCAGGTACAACAAGAAGTACAACTATGCAATAGAGAACATGTATTAGGTAAGGAACAATAACAAGTACAACTATACATGTAGCAGGCAGGTCATGTCAAAGTCATGTCATTTATACAATAGTAGCGATCAGTACCATCTGCTATTTTGATTACTCTCTTCCAGTGTCCCATACCACTGGCGGTTCATACTGAAGCCCGCACCTCAGTCGAACCCATCCGGACATGGCCTACGGGTACCATTATCCAAACGAGAGAGTAACCAAATAACAAATGTTCCCGATGTCACTATCGTGTATACTATTTTATTATGTTAATTGGAAACCCATGGTCGAAGAGTTCTTATCGGGTGGATGTATCCCGTGCATACCCGGGATCACGGCCTTAAACAAGCCCCTGGCTGCCAGGACCAGGGCCCTCCGCTAAGAGGGGAGCATGAATCAAGTAACAAGAGCTCATGGAGCAATTGGTAGGCAGCCCTCCTACCGTCCCCTGCAGTGGGAAAACAATATGGATCCAGTACATCACCCGATAAGATCTAATCAACCGTCAAGTCTCCCCCATACCCCAGTTAGCTTTATGATCTGTTATATCAAGTATACAATGTAACAAGAATAACTACTGTACATGATACGGGTAACATGATAACTGGACCTGAGCTCTGTTGATAGCGTAGAACAATATAACAAGAATCAGGAACAATATAACATGAACAAGATATCATGAACAATATACCGAGAACGGGAACAATAGATGTGGGCTTCCCACATATCGCATATCAACAGCTTGCATGTCCAGTAACAAGAATACCCGTATCAGTAACAGGCAACAATCATATATCATGAATACGGGAACATGGAATAATAATACATGTAATAATCATGGTGATCCATATAACAAGAAGATAGAAACAACACAGGTATGTGCAACTGTAATATGTAAGCATGATATGAATGTGTATGATGATCATACTAATATGAAATGCAGTAGCCCGTGCAGTGATATGCCGAGAATCCACGTAACGAGGATAACAATACATTACATAACGGTATTTGTGAAGTGGTGTACATGAATACGAACGGGAGACGTGTCATCGTAACTGTGCAATATGTACAAGTAATACCTATGGGCAGTGTCTAATATCATGTACAGTGAACTACAGTATCTGTGTAGCCATAAATCTGCGTAGTACTAATATATGTAGGAACAGTGTCTAGCATGCATGCCTAGTAACAGTGTGGTGTTATAGCGTATCGGTGGATCAATATAAATGTAACGTAACTGTGATACAATCAGGTGATAATCGTGTCCAAGCAGATGGTGAAATAGTGGCTCGAGTATCAGTGCCTGTGCAGGTATGATGACTGTGTCCGAGTTGTCTATATCTGTATGTTTTGTTACTATGATTACCTCATCTCATTAACTAACTAGTTATCAGGTTTTATTATGCCTTAATTGCAGGGATTACAATAATTATCATGATTTACCGATAATCATATTTTATTCTTAATTAAGCAACCAATCAAGATATTAATCATAATAAAATATAATTTATAAAAGAAAACACTCACTAACTGTCCATAGGACTGTAGCTCTCTTCTCCACGATCGCAACGGATCCAGAATCGCCCGAATCGGAGTCCGGATGCTCCATATATCGCCCGAAGACCCAAAACCGAAAGAAAAGGTTAGTTACGCAATAACAGAAATTATTCAGGGGGCTAAATGTAATTTTACAGGGACCTAAAAGTAATTTAAAATATTACAGGGGTTAAAATGCAATTTTACCTTTAATGGGTCGGGTCCGGGTATAACGGGTCGGGTTTGGATGTAAATCCAATACCCAACCCGTTGGGTTTCTTCCCAACGAAACAACCAGCAGCAGCAGCCGCAAGGCTGCTGCTGCCGCCCATGAGCGCCGCCGCCCGGCCGGCGAGGCTGCCCGGCCGGCGCGGCCGCCCCGCCGGCGGCACCGCCCCCGGTCGCTCCGCTCCGACGTTGCTCAGGTGCCCGGGGTCGCCGGATGACCCCACAGGGAGGAGAAGAGAAAGGGGTGAGGGCTGGCGCCCCCACCCTCCACCACCCTTGCCGCCGGCGCTTGGCCGGACTCCCATGCCGCCGGCGCCCGGCTGGCCTCCGGCGTGCCGCCGGTGAGCAGCAGAGAGAGAGAGAGAGAGCAAAGGGAGAGAGAGTGTGTGAGAGGGGGAGCTCTGTTGGGTTCAGGCTTCAGGGGAGTAATTAGAGAGAGGGAGAGAGTTAATTAGAGAGAGAGAGAGCATATGAGAGAATTAGGGAGAGTGAGGGGAGAGAGAGAGAGGATTAGAGATTAAAAGAGAGAGAGGTGAAGGCGGTGGAGCTACAGGAAGGCGGTGGCTGGAGTTCTCCAGAAAACTGGAGAAGAGAAAGGAAAGGAAAGGAAAAGAAAAAGAAATAGAAAATTAATATTTTAATAATATAATACTGGCCCAATATTCGACCAGCTCCGAACGGTACCCAAAAAATTACAGAAAATAGAGAATATTATTCTGAGACGTAATATGAAGACGGTTTGTCGAAACTCTATCCGGTTTATAAATTAAAAATCCCGGAAGCTGTCGCCGATACGGGCGACACCGGTTTGGCCGGATTTTCGATAAATTCTGAAAATCCCCAAAAATACCCAAACGTAGAGAATATGATTCTAAGGCACATGGTGAAAGCTGATTCTCAAAATTGTATTCCGTTTGTGAGATAAAAATTGGAAGGCCGGTAATCGGTATCGGTCGACACCGACTACGGAGATTTTCCAAAATAGTCCAGAAAAATTCCAGAAAATCCTGAAAAATCTAAAATATTAGAAAAATATTTTTAAAACTGAAATCGGCTCAATCGGACTACCACGGAGGTCAAATAATTTTTGTACGTCGTATCTCGTACTGATACGGTGATACGTACACCGGGGAGCAGTGTGTTACATTTCTCCCCACCTTACAGAAAATTGCGTCCTCGCAATTTCAATCAGGTGTGAGAACAAGATTTTCAACCCCAAAGCCTAAAGGTTACGGGTCCACGACACTTCCACTGCGCACTCTGATATCTATAAGAAACTCGGGATGGAAAAGTATGGTAGTGAACTAATCCGGACGGATGGAAAGTAAGACGATACAAGAAAAGTAGAAGGAAATCGGATGTTCTGGTTAACAACTGGAAGGAAGGAAGGAAGACAAACAAGTTAAGAAATGAATTGTCAAGGTCATGGTATTCTTGTACTCGTTGCTGGAATCCCCAAATTCAGATACAGATCAGTTAATCTGAATCTGCTTGTACTGTTGGTAAGAGCCCGAAGATTGACCCAGATGGTTACCCACACCAGGTGTGAAACCTAGGCTCTGATACCACTATGTAACGCCCCAATCCCGCAGGTACGGAGACGTTATGGCGACGTACATACGCGAGGTGAAAATAACCTCACGCGTACGTTAAGCCTCAGTACAGTACAATACCTCCATATAGATCTGAGGTCCAGCATGAAAGCAGTACAAGAATACCTGCAGAAAGAGGTCAGCGATCATAACAGATATGAAAACAAGGATAAATAAGATAACAGAAATAAAGCACTAAAATACCTATGAATAGTCCTGATGCGGAATCTCCCATGTGACTCCAAGGCACTCTCTGAAGCTATGGTAACTCGGATCTCCAATCTGGGCATGCAAACCCAGGGTCGTCAGAAAGCGACCTAGTGAGTGGTAAAACTGAAGGAGGCAGTAATATATACAATAGTAATATAAGCACGATACTAATATATAATACATAATGAGGGACTAGTGATACCATATAATAAAGATATCATAAGCAGTAGAAAGATAAATATGTAAGCAATAGAAATATATATACAGGTCATCTTTTATTACCATCACTATCTAGCCGGTTATTATTAGGTCATGTCTATAATCATATCCAGTTTATAGAATATATAATGTTATCTAGTGATGACGAGTGTACATGCTAGTGGTGCTGTGATAACAGTGAATATGCAGATGGGCATATGCTACCTAACCAGTATCCGGTGTAGTGCATAGATAGTAATGATGTATGCAAGATATACATAAAATAGAATATATGCACATATGCATGAATAGTATGCTACTATAGAAAGTGTAACATGTATCGGGTAAAGTAATAAATAGACGTGTAACATGATATCGGATAAATGATCAGGTACAACAAGAAGTACAACTATGCAATAGAGAACATGTATTAGGTAAGGAACAATAACAAGTACAACTATACATGTAGCAGGCAGGTCATGTCAAAGTCATGTCATTTATACAATAGTAGCGATCAGTACCACCTGCTATTTTGATTACTCTCTTCCAGTGTCCCATACCACTGGCGGTTCATACTGAAGCCCGCACCTCAGTCGAACCCATCCGGACATGGCCTACGGGTACCATTATCCAAACGAGAGAGTAACCAAATAACAAATGTTCCCGATGTCACTATCGTGTATACTATTTTATTATGTTAATTGGAAACCCATGGTCGAAGAGTTCTTATCGGGTGGATGTATCCCGTGCATACCCGGGATCACGGCCTTAAACAAGCCCCTGGCTGCCAGGACCAGGGCCCTCCGCTAAGAGGGGAGCATGAATCAAGTAACAAGAGCTCATGGAGCAATTGGTAGGCAGCCCTCCTACCGTCCCCTGCAGTGGGAAAACAATATGGATCCAGTACATCACCCGATAAGATCTAATCAACCGTCAAGTCTCCCCCATACCCCAGTTAGCTTTATGATCTGTTATATCAAGTATACAATGTAACAAGAATAACTACTGTACATGATACGGGTAACATGATAACTGGACCTGAGCTCTGTTGATAGCGTAGAACAATATAACAAGAATCAGGAACAATATAACATGAACAAGATATCATGAACAATATACCGAGAACGGGAACAATAGATGTGGGCTTCCCACATATCGCATATCAACAGCTTGCATGTCCAGTAACAAGAATACCCGTATCAGTAACAGGCAACAATCATATATCATGAATACGGGAACATGGAATAATAATACATGTAATAATCATGGTGATCCATATAACAAGAAGATAGAAACAACACAGGTATGTGCAACTGTAATATGTAAGCATGATATGAATGTGTATGATGATCATACTAATATGAAATGCAGTAGCCCGTGCAGTGATATGCCGAGAATCCACGTAACGAGGATAACAATACATTACATAACGGTATTTTGTGAAGTGGTGTAAATGAATACGAACGGGAGACGTGTCATCGTAACTGTGCAATATGTACAAGTAATACCTATGGGCAGTGTCTAATATCATGTACAGTGAACTACAGTATCTGTGTAGCCATAAATCTGCGTAGTACTAATATATGTAGGAACAGTGTCTAGCATGCATGCCTAGTAACAGTGTGGTGTTATAGCGTATCGGTGGATCAATATAAATGTAACGTAACTGTGATACAATCAGGTGATAATCGTGTCCAAGCAGATGGTGAAATAGTGGCTCGAGTATCAGTGCCTGTGCAGGTATGATGACTGTGTCCGAGTTGTCTATATCTGTATGTTTTGTTACTATGATTACCTCATCTCATTAACTAACTAGTTATCAGGTTTTATTATGCCTTAATTGCAGGGATTACAATAATTATCATGATTTACCGATAATCATATTTTATTCTTAATTAAGCAACCAATCAAGATATTAATCATAATAAAATATAATTTATAAAAAGAAAACACTCACTAACTGTCCATCGGACTGTAGCTCTCTTCTCCACGATCGTAACGGATCCAGAATCGCCCGAATCGGAGTCCGGATGCTCCATATATCGCCCGAAGACCCAAAACCGAAAGAAAAGGTTAGTTACGCAATAACAGAAATTATTCAGGGGGCTAAATGTAATTTTACAGGGACCTAAAAGTAATTTAAAATATTACAGGGGTTAAAATGCAATTTTACCTTTAATGGGTCGGGTCCGGGTATAACGGGTCGGGTTTGGATGTAAATCCAATACCCAACCCGTTGGGTTTCTTCCCAACGAAACAACCAGCAGCAGCAGCCGCAAGGCTGCTGCTGCCGCCCATGAGCGCCGCCGCCCGGCCGGCGAGGCTGCCCGGCCGGCGCCGCCCCGCCGGTCGCTCCGCTCCGACGTTGCTCAGGTGCCCGGGGTCGCCGGATGACCTCACAGGGAGGAGAAGAGAAAGGGGTGAGGGCTGGCGCCCCCACCCTCCACCACCCTTGCCGCCGGCGCTTGGCCGGACTCCCATGCCGCCGGCGCCCGGCTGGCCTCCGGCGTGTCGCCGGTGAGCAGCAGAGAGAGAGAGAGAGCAAAGGGAGAGAGAGTGTGTGAGAGGGGGAGCTCTGTTGGGTTCAGGCTTCAGGGGAGTAATTAGAGAGAGGGAGAGAGTTAATTAGAGAGAGAGAGAGCATATGAGAGAATTAGGGAGAGTGAGGGGAGAGAGAGAGGATTAGAGATTAAAAGAGAGAGAGGTGAAGGCGGTGGAGCTACAGGAAGGCGGTGGCTGGAGTTCTCCAGAAAACTGGAGAAGAGAAAGGAAAGGAAAGGAAAAGAAAAAGAAATAGAAAATTAATATTTTAATAATATAATACTGGCCCAATATTCGACCAGCTCCGAACGGTACCCAAAAAAATTACAGAAAATAGAGAATATTATTCTGAGACGTAATATGAAGACGGTTTGTCGAAACTCTATCCGGTTTACAAATTAAAAATCCCGGAAGCTGTCGCCGATACGGGCGACATCGGTTTGGCCGGATTTTCGATAAATTCTGAAAAATCCCCAAAAATACCCAAACGTAGAGAATATGATTCTAAGGCACATGGTGAAAGCTGATTCTCAAAATTATATTCCGTTTGTGAGATAAAAATTGGAAGGCCGGTAATCGGTATCGGTCGACACCGACTACGGAGATTTTCCAAAATAGTCCAGAAAAATTCCAGAAAATCCTGAAAAATCTAAAATATTAGAAAATAATTTTTAAAACTGAAATCGGCTCAATCGGACTACCACGGAGGTCAAATCAATTTTTGTACGTCGTATCTCGTACTGATACGGTGATACGTACACCGGGGAGCAGTGTGTTACAACATGCACAAAGGCCAGCCTATTCGGCCGGTCGACCGCGCGCGTCGACGACTGAAAGCACCCCACTCTCGGCCGGGGGCCGATCGACTGGGCGGTCGACTGATGGCTTTGGCCCGGTCGACCGGAAGGACAGTTTTGCCCTTTCCTGGCTGCCAACGGCAGATTTTTGTGTGGGTATAAATACCCTTCTCTTGAGCTGGTTTTTAAATGATTTTTTAGAGCAAAATTTTTTCATCTTCTTAAGTGTTTTAGTAACAAGTTTAAAAGAGTTTTGTGCTAAAAGATTCATTCTTTATTTGTTTTAAAGGATTATAAATCAAAGAAAAAGAGAAGTCTTTGAGAATTATTTTTGTTCTTCATTTCTATTTATATCCTAGAAGTTTTCACAAGTATTTTCTTTGTGATTTTAATTTTCAAACACTTTATTTTCTCACACTTGAGCTATCTATCTATCTGTCCTCTCTATATGATCTTGTTTTGATGAGAAAATTAGTTTGTGGTCTTTGAGGTCACCAAGAGTTGTAACCTTTCTTGTAATTGTTGGTATCCCTCTTGTGTAGAGGTGATTGTGGAGGTTGTGTTGCTATCCCTTTATATGTAGAGGTGATTGAATTTGTTATTTGGCTTTGATCCTTATTCTTTTAATGTGAGGTGATTGTTGTTTGGCTAAATGCCTATCCCTCTAAGTGTAGAGGTGATTGTTGTTGTGCCTTACCTCTTGTGTAGATATTGTTGTTATTGGAGAGAGGAGTTGTGTACTTCTAATTTGTATTACCTAAATCCTAAGTAGAGGTTCCCTGAGGGGAAGTCCTATGTGGACGATTTAGTGAAAATCTTTCTGTGTGAAGGTGGGGACGTAGTAGTGGCTCGAACCTCGAAACATATCTTTGTATTTTCGATTGATCTACTATCTCTAAACTCTTTCTTTCTCTCTTACATCTTGCATTGATTCATATTGCTCATATCTTATATGCTTAGTATTGTTTGTGTGCCTCACTTGTGTTGAACCAAGAGAGCTTCATATAGTATCTCAACTCTTATTTAAAGGAATTTAGAGGAGATAGTCCAGAGCTCTTCACCGAGAATTCGGCTACACTCTTTAGTTACACTAAGTGTGTTGTAATTTATTTTTAATTCTGCATCATTTATCATTAGATTAGCCATACACCTATTCACCCCCTTCTAGGTGTACTTTCATAACCATCTAGCTTCTGGAAGCGCAAAAATCAATCTCTACTAGGACACAAATGATAAGTAGTACCTGTATCTAGAATCCACTCAAAATCACCTGAATAGCCAACAGTAAGAGTAGTGACAGAGAACGAAAATATCGATGAGTCTAAGTTGAAGTACCAGCTTGTGTACTGTGTGTGAGATTTGCCTCGAGTTTTGACTCCTTATCTTTGATCCTTGGACAATTTACTTTTCAGTACCCTAACTCTTTGCAGAAGGTATGCTAATTTTTCTTCAAATCTCTAAAATCGGCTCTGAGCTTCGATCTGCAAGATCACCTTTGCTATTTCGACAGGAACTCCTGACTCTTACAATCAACACTTCTATTGATGTACTATTAGATGACCTTTTATCTTTTCTTCTCAATTCATAATTAACTAGAGCAGAAGAAACTTTATTATAGCTAAGAGATCGCTTATCATTGATTAGGGTGTGAACCTCTTTGTCCTCATCAGGCAGAGAGCTTAAAATAATCAACGCCTTATCCTCAATCACTACATCCATGTTGGCTAAGTCCGCAAGAAGCTTTATAAAGTTATTAATGTGTTCATCGATCAAGATTCTTTTCTCTAATTGAAAGCGAAAAATCCTCCTCTTCAGGTGTATGCGATTCTCAATGTTCTTGATCAGGTACTTGCTCTCAAGGATCTCCATATCTTCCTCGCTAAAGTCTTGATCATCATATGTTACTTGGTTTATTGTGTTAAATAAGATCCTATGATGCCACATGTCGTCTTATTCATCTTGTCCCAATCCTTTTTGGAAGTCTCCTCTGACTTTTCTTTCAAATGTAAAGCGTCTTCAAGGTTTGATGCTATTAAGCATCCATCACCTCACATCTCCACATATTAAAATTGTTCGTGTCATCAAATTTTACCACGTCAATCTTTGACGGATGATTATTTACGGTTTCATCTCGGATTGACTATCTTCGGCCATCTTCTCAGTGGACTCCTCAAAGCAATGCGAAAAATAATTAGTGAAAATAAAATCAAATAGAAAAGATCAGATCTTTACCTCCAAATGAAACTGTAGACAGTCTTCAAAGTGATTTGCTCTATCCGAACAAAAAATTCCTCATCGAAACTTAAAAGTTCTGATATCACTCGTTGGAAACCCCCGGAGGATTGCCGCATACCAAAGAATAGTCACAAATATAGCAAGAATAAAAAAAGAGGAAGAAAGCAAGAAAACACAAAGATTTAATGAGGTTCAGCAATTGCCTACGTCCTCAGGGTGGAAATCTTATTAGTTAACAATTACGAGATACAAATACTAGAGACAATGCCCTTCTTTATATAACTAAAGAGTCCACGAAGAAAAGAAAATCAACATATCTGAATTCATATCAGAAATGAATTTAAAATCAAACTCGAAAGTGCTAGTCTGGTCGCATTAGTCGACTAGTCCAATCTCAGTAGTCGACTAATTCTCTCCAATAGAAAGTTGGCATTACAGTAGTCGACAAATATAGTAGTCGACTAATCACCCAGTAGTCGACTAGGCAAAACATAGTAGTCGACTAATCAAACGAACATAAAGTTGGGTGATCTTAGTAGTTGACTCATTCAAGATAATAGTCGACTAGCACTTCTTCTAGTCGACTGATCTGTACACAATTGCACAGATTTGTCGATTTTTTTACACGAACCTGCTTGTACTCATTTTCATCTCTCTTAGCTATCTCCAATGAGTAAAAAAACTCTTACCAAAAAGATTTCACACACTCCCCACATCTAAATTTTACATATCTTACATACTTTTTTTGAGACCAAGAAACTCAGAGTAGAGGATGACTCTGTCATGTAGTTTTAACAGTGGATGGTATATCTTTTTAATTCCATAGTTGCTTTTCTTCGTAGTAGCTTAGATTTATAAAAGAAAATGTAGAAATTATCCACAACAATGTATGTATGCATGCCTCTGACCTGATCCACTGTTAATGTCTAGGTACAGTTCCCATTAACCTGTACGTTTTTTAAATATCAAAACTGATAAGTTTTTTATGGCAATGAACTTAGTGGATTCCAATAATTATTGTATTGTTTATTAATTAATAGTTTTACAGTAGGAGTCTGGAAGCAAATCTAAAATGTCGAAAAAAGACGTCTAAATTTAAGCAGCACTTCACTGCTTTATAATTGAAGGTTTTGCTTTTACCATTTTCAGATATATTTTTGAAGTATGAAGATGAAAAAGAGAAGTTATTCCTCCGCTATGAACAACAAAGTGAGAATCCTTGTTCACTTATCACGTTGAAACTCATACAACTCCTCACCGAGGCTGACCATTGCGGTATCATCTTTGGCTTTCAGGGAAGAAAGACAAGGCTGTACTCTCTGAACTCGAGAAAACCTGTGCAGATAAGATTGCCACTGCAGAAGAAATTCTGAAAAGAAGAAGCAGGTGCATATCCCTTATCATAGAAGTTTTTTCACTTGATTCCTTTTAATTTTTGGATCTTTTCTATTTTTTATATTTAATCTGAGAGTAATAGTTGGCCTACATCAAGTGATATTATGATATCATTTAAGCTGAGTATTGAGTTAGCACTTCAGAATTTTTTTTCCCCTTCTATTACTACAGAAATTTTTTCAGATAATCAGTTTTACAGTTTTATGATATAACACAATGGGCAATGAGGATTTTGTTACATACATCCTTAAAAGTGTCCATTTGTTGATGTAACTAGTCTCATGCTATTGGATTGGGCATGTGGCAGTCTAAGACTCTAAATTCACCAGTGCTGAGGAAGAAAATAGAAAGACACAAATCACCTTGGACCTTATTTATTTTAATTTGTTTTCTTTCATTTAAAGATACCATATTTCTGATCCTTTTCCTTTTCCTCTTTAGTTCCACTATTAATATTCTGTTATTGTCATGTGAATTTCAGGATGACAAACACTTCAGCATCTTGCGTAAATCCCTGGGATCATTTTTCCAGAGTGGTTCTGATGATGACTTTGGGCACGATGATTGAGAGCCTTCGTTTCTCCTCTCCTTTAACGCCCGCGGTATCTTATCTTTGCTGTTTCCATGGTTACTGTAAGTAGCAGCCCAATATAGTTTTCTTGCACCTTTTCAGCACTGACAAGGAAATTTAGTTCTGTATGTGTGCATCAGCTCATTTACCTTCTTAATTCTACTGTTGCTCAAGGTAATACTGGTTCTCATGGATCCATTTGTTTAAAATTTTTTTTTTGCTTAGTTAAAATCCCTCAGTATGTTTTCTATTGACATTCATTAACAAGCACTTCGCGCACTGACTACTGGTTGGGAACTTTTATCACATGATTTGAGCATCTGCTTCATTCTCTTGTATCACATACACCATCTTCCCCAAACGATCATGTCTGCTTGTTTGAAGACGTTACACTTGGGCCTGACTGCCTCAGTTCAAACACCATGACAACATGTCGGCAAATGTTCACAGTAGAGCTACCCTCACAACAAAAATATTTGCACCAGAAATTTAGCTTAAACAAACTTATTACTCCACAAACATGAAAATTTAAACTCCGCTGTTCTTATATTCCGCATAAGCACTGTCACCATCAAATACTGCAATAAATTTATAAATAGTATACAAAAACTGTGACAGTTACAAAATGATAATTTTTAAAAAAAATTTAAATCACAAATTTGCCTCTGTTGTAGCAAACAGTTTCACTGTCTCAATGATCTGCCAGGCTTTCTCATGGGTTTACTGAAAACGCTAGAACTCAATGAAGGAAAATTGCCTTGTCGAGTTGTACCGGGCTAACAGGTTTCTCTCCGCGTGCCACAGGTTGATTCTTTTCACTCCTGCTCTGATCTCCTGACCTCTCCCTCGTAGGAGCAGAACTAATTTTGCTTTTGTGATCACCTGAATTCCAACTCCTAGGTTGAGAACTAGCTTGTTGGGCTTGTGGCGGGGGAGTCCGATGCTGGGCCTGCTGCTGTTGCACAGGCGAAACTAAAACATGACTATCCATTCTAGAACCCAATGAAGGAAAATCATCTCGGTCGAATTGGAATGGGCTGATAGGTTTCCCTCCTCCACTTGCTGCTGACTGATTCTTTCCGCCCAAGCTCTGATCATCTGAGCCCTCACTCTGATGTTGTGACTGCTGCTGCACAAGCGAAACTGAAACATGACCGCCTATCCGCTGAATTGGATGCCCGTTCCCCGAGAGCGGAAGGGGCCGAAGGTTTCGTAACTCAGGATCAGGAGTGAACCTAAAGGGACGTTTACTATCATCCATCTTCCTGAAAGTTATGGAGATCCTGCATTGCGATTGGTACATAAGTTTTAGTCAAAATGTTCATGGATGATCGTTTAGACTTTGAGAATTAAAACACTGACCTTTTGGAAGGGACAGCCGGAACACAGTGTTTAGCCACATCAGCGCCATTGCCGTTTAAGATGAGCACAGATCTGGAATGAGAAGGTGGAGCATAAGGATGATATAATGTTAAATAATCAGAAATTTAAAGTCTATTTATCACGAATTTGTGCAAATGGAAATCATGATGGCAATCATGATGGCAATCAAGCAGAACATTACCTATTTCTAGCATCACATACATTAGATTCCCGCATAAATCTTGAGTTGCAAAGTTATGCATAGTAATCAAACTAAAATTATGTAAAACAAGTATGAAATTTATGCATGATGACATTTTCTGTTTTGCATCTCAAAGTTAGGTCATAACACACAAAAAAATGCAATCATGTCAACATGTTCTACAATATGTTATTTGTTCAAACTCACTAATTGCATATCTTCTTAAAGCTAAACATAATTTATTGTATAATTATTTGAATGATTTTGTAATTAACATGGAAACTTTATAAAATATGTTCACACATCAAATTCATTGAAGAACAGAGTCCAAAACAAGCAAACATATTAAAAACTCGCTTGTACTACTTACCCCACAGGCAGTGGAATTGCAGCAGACCCTGAAAAATCTCCTGGACCAAGTACCTTGAGCTCGGAACCGAATACTATGTTGCACTCTGTTAGAAAAGATACTGTGCAGAAGGGCCGAACAAAGTCATGATGATCGATGTGAGGAGGAATGCAGTCGTCTTTATCATAGATATTGATAATACACTATTGGGAACACATGTAGGAGGTAAAACACGCCAAGCAACCATCCTCTTAATCATAGACTTGAGGAGAGGAGGAATAGGGTCAACTTCCTCGTCACGAATAATGCCCGGTGGATTCCCACGCTTGTCCTAGATGAGAAGAAAATTTTAGTGAGTACAATTAAAATAAAAATGAAGAGAAAGTGTTGGAGATATGCATCATAAAAAGAAATAGAAACATACTGTGGCATAATTGTAGCAGCAGCCAAATTGAATGGTGGCTCGTCCTTTGCCTCGCATCCATTTCCTTGGCTCTGAATATGTCCGCTCTGAATCAAGGACAAGCCATATCAATTTCCACTCGGTAACATAGAATTGCCAAAACATTTAATCAAGCATATTCTTTCGACCCACATCTTCATAATTTCATATGACACATGCTCAACAAAAAAGATGTATCTCAGAACTAATTGAGTTATTTGCTTAAATCTTGCATTCTTATGTCCGTAGAGTGATACAATGTGGTGTACATGCATTTTTTAATTCTTTTCAAAGCTCACCTATTAATGGAAAAATCCATGGAAAGTCGAAAGTGTTCACAGAAACAAAAGGCTTTCGTGCATGACAAGTGATCGTTATGTACGTATCCTTTCATGAAACTATTTATTCGTATTAGTGAAATCCTATCAAAAACTTTGCTAATCAATTAACCATATTTATCAAAATTGACCAACAAATTCTCAAAGTTAACTAAATCATACAAAGACTAAAATTAAACATAATCGTGTTAGAGAACATATACCTCTGAGCTGCCGTTTCCGGCCCCGATCCTGAAGCTCGTAAACGTAATCAACGATTTCTCGCTGCTCGGCGGCGCTAAACACAGCAGTGTGAAGCTCCAGCCCTTCCAACACATTGACCATCCTCCCATTGACCCTCTCCATGCACCAGAAGTCCTTCTTCCTCTTCACCGCCGACAGCTCGGCCTTCGCCCCGCCGTTCATTGAACCACCACCACCCTCTCCCCCTCCAAAAGACTTCACTGGTCCATTGCTCCCCATTGAGATCTCACTGGTCCTCCCTGAAATCAGAGAAGCAGTTTTTTTTTTATTTTAATAAAATAAAATTTGAGAGGCGGTCAGCGTAATAGGGAGATTGAAGGAGAGGGAAGTTGAAAATAGTACATACTGATGAGATCTTTAAAGGCGGGGGTGGACTCGGAAGCAGACATCTTTGGAGCAGTTCGTGAGATTGGATTGGGTTGATGACGAAGGAGGAGGAATAGATCTCTTTTTGGGGTTAGGGTTTTTGAGGTTGGATATAAATAGATGGATTCGGATATGAATATGAGATGGATTCGGAAAGCCAATTCAGTCTGAGATGCATTCGGATATGAATCTGAGATGGATTCGGAAAGCCAATCCAATCTGAGATGGATTCGGAGACAGGTAGTGTTAGCCCTTGAGAGAGACCAGGTCACCAGATTTTTGTCAAGGCCCAGGACTTGATCTTGACCAAAATTTGACGTGACCCAAACCCACCCAACTTGCTGTGGCCTTATCAGTTATATATTATGCCAACTAGGATATCTATAATCAACCAGACCCAGTCACACTCAAGTTAGCACCCATAATTAAGTAAACCCGTCGTATGTTGGGCCAGAAAGCTGCTGACTCGGCTCCTTCGTTGCTCGAATCAGAAAAGCCCAGTCCAGATCAGACATCCCACAACATTGTACCAGGAACTGAGGTTATATAATACCCTCAATAGACTTGAACCTGGAGCTCTTACAACTCACTGCTTATCTTTTTACCCAAAACATAATACTATTCTTTCCTAACCTGACCAACATGGATTTTGAAATTTAGAAACCCAAACCTAACTCGTCTCAAAATTTCAAAACCTTTGTGTTGGGTTAGGCTTGAGTTGGGTTAATTAGGCAAGGAAAGAAAAGGTTAGAAAAAAATAATTTAATATTTAGGCTTTTAGTAGTAAAGTTCTCAACAATTGTATTAATCAAATTCATAAACCAAAATTTATACTTCTATTTGAAAAATCTTAAGAATCTTTGAAAATTAATATAAGTTGCAAACTAAATAAAACAAAAAAAAAAATAAAATATTTCATCTACAAAATTAACTTCACATTTTCAAGTAGGTTGGATTAGGATTTTTCAAAGCCACTTCGCATATCTAATTTGAATTTATCCTAGGCTTCAATCCTCGCATCCAAATACACATATAAAAGTAGAAGTTTTTGATAGACTTGCTGTTTACACCAATTTTCTGCTGAAGAAAGAGAATAACACATAGTTGTGATAGTTTCGATAGTTATCTGAGTCTGAATCCCTCCCTGCT
The DNA here is from genome assembly GCA_038442645.1 of Agave tequilana. Lineage (NCBI taxonomy): Eukaryota > Viridiplantae > Streptophyta > Magnoliopsida > Asparagales > Asparagaceae > Agave > Agave tequilana. Next base: position 9,242 of record JAVJIF010012973.1, on the reverse strand, counting down.
ATGAGTGTACAGTCAAGAATAGGATGAGTAATTTGCAGAAGAAGTTGCATTCCCACTGGCAGTTGAATCACACCACCATTCACACCTTTTGTTTTTCAACTCATGATAAAAAGGCCCATAACTCGTATCATTTGCCTGAGTACCAATTTTTATTTACAGGGTTACATGTCCCTTGTAAACAAAGAAGTCTGAATAATTGTAAGAAGCTCTACAGTGTTTTTGAAGTCCAAACAAGATCATGGCAAACTAACTTAGGTGATTAATAGAAGCAAAATTAAGGATGAGAAATGAGACAGTTGATAGAAATGGATCAAGATAGAGAAGCACAAATGGAAGATGCAATAAGAGATGTTAGAAGATACCGATTTGGACATATAAAACTGGTAAAGCTGCATGCCAGTTGGAGTAGGACGAGTTTTATTCTTGACGTGTACCAGAAATGATTTTATACGTACAGATCTGAAATCGACACGAATGGCAAGAAGATAAATCTAAACAGATACGGACGACACAAAATAACAACTACATAAAAATTTATAAATAGTTATTTATTTTATGAATCTGAGATGGATTCGGAAAGCCAATCCAATCTGAGATGGATTCGTGAGATGGATTTTGATGATGAAGAAGGAATTATCTCTTTTGGGGTTAAGGTTTTTGATGTTGGATATAAATAGTTATTTAATTTATGAATCCGTGGGAGTTGGAATTTGAGACGGAGATGGATTCGGAAAGCAGTGGGAAGAAAACGGATTGGATTCGGATTGAGATCTTACTGGTCCTCCCTGAAATCAGAGAAGCAGATTTTTTTTTTTTTTTTTTTGTCCATAAAATTTGAGAGGCAGTCAGCGCAAGAGGGAGATTGAAGGAAAGGGAGTTTGAAAATAGTACACACTGATGAGATCTTTGAAGGCGGGGTGGATTCGGAAGCCGAGCAGTCGGATTGATGATGAAGAAGAAGCAATAGACCTCTTTTGGGGTTAGGGTTTTGATGTTGGATGATATAAATAGTTATTTATTTTATGAATCTGTGGGTGGTGAAATTTGAGATAGAGATGGATTCGGAAAGCAGTAGGATGGGATGAAAATAGATTGGATTCGGATTGGTTGGTTGATGTGGTCCCCACTGAAGTCGGTAACAACCGTGTCAGAATTTGAGACGGTTGAAGGATTCGGATTATTTATTTGGATATAAATAGTTATTTATTTTATGAATCTGTGGGAGTTGAAATTTGAGACGGAGAAGGATTCGGAAAGCAGTGGAAAGAAAACGGACTGGATTCGGATTGAGATCTCACTGGTCTTCATGTATTTTGAATGAATAAAAGTGTAAGAAAATAATGATTTAAATATATGATTACCCTATTTCTAACAAGAGGCATGATAGCATGAAAGTTGGTTCTTTCCTTTCCTTTCCAGGTTCGAAACCTGGTACATATGCGGATTTCTAATTTATACTTTATTTTATTTTTATTTTAATTCTTTTCTTTTTGAATAATACTTAAATATTATTTTATTGGATTAAACTCTATTAATTCAGAAAAATCCTCAAAAAATCTCAAAAATAGAAGATGTCATCCTGAACATTATTGTGAAGTCAAATTTCTAAAAATTCATCCCCGATTGTTAATTAAAAATCCCATAGTCATCCTATGTCACCGGTCGACCCCAAATTGAGATTTTTCTCCAATAATTCCCAAAATATTCCAAAAATCCAGAAAACTTCATAATAATGAAAAATGATATTTTGAGTTGAAATGGCCTCAATCTGATTATCAGGATAATTAAATCATCACCAGATATCAACATTGACATACATATATCGAAAACCGAGGGTTACGATCCTACCCACCTTATAAAAAGAATTTCGTCCTCGAAATTCGGCCAGACATCGATATATGAATCGAAGCTGCCTCTGCATGATTTAGGATTGTCCCAGATCTGTAGTTGTGTCAATATGATATAACTCAATACCAAGTCAACCATGAGTCATGCTCCAACATATTCATCTGCCAAGAGTATCACCAAAAATCCGGGGATTGAATTGACTTTCCAGATTTTATAATCATTCATCCTTAATATCACTTTCATCCTTCGATCTAATATAGTCATGTTCACTGATAAGGTTACTCCAACCATTTATAGGTCAGATCCTTAAGGTCTACCAGTAACATACTCCACTGATTTATTCTTTTAGTTCTTTGATCTATTCTGATCACATTGAACAAGAATTTCAGATATCTCAATTACGTTACCTTCCTTATAACATTACTCTAAAATTTAGATTATTTTTGAAATCACCACATATTGCTCAATCAATAATCATCCCTGATTGTTATATTCTTAAAATATTACTTAGGTCTGAAAATTCAAGATTCTAATCTCAGAACTAATCCAATCAATCTGATCCAAGGTATAGCCATATTTTGCCCAAGGCAATAGTTCCATTTATTGATCTGATTATCACTCCAAGACCCATGCACTAAATCCAATAGGTATGAACGTGATTTGATCATTATTTAATCCAGGCATGATTATTATCTTAAGTCTTACCTCTCACTATGATTCCCTTGTAGACATGTATCTCAAAAAGTTCAGATCTAAAATTTCTCGTAAAATTAACGGCCAGATAATTGACAATGATCCTATCAATTATTCTTCTTCCTCCAAATAATCAGGTCAAGTCTTCAATACATCTATCCTCAATCTAAACCAAGAATAATCTAACCAGGCATGATCAAGCGGGACAGACTAAGTATGAAGACTACATGAATGGAAGAGTCACATTAGGGTGACGGTTCAAGGATTTCTGGGGATCGATTGAACAAGTATGGAGTCAGAGAAGAGAGTCAATGACTGTTTACTCAGATAATTTCGTGGATGATTATCATATATGTGGCCTGATTGTATATATGGCATATAACTAACCTGGCTCTGATACCAAAAAAATCATGTCACGCCCCGCTTCCCAAAATACGGAATACAGGTACGTGACGATGGCCAGCAGATACTCACGAAGAGTAAAATCTCTTCCATGAATACCTTAGGCTGTCAATAACGAGCAGGATAGCACACATATATGCACATACAACTAAGCACAAGGATAAAATCACATATATGAAAAACTGAATCATAAACAATATCATCCACTATATCTGAATAAAACAAGTCAAGAAGAAACTGAACTCACCGGAGAACAGCGAAACCAGAATATGATCTACGAACAACTCTCTATACCAGCTTCCTGATCTAAATACTGAAAAAAATATAAAGGTCCGCCAGAAGCGGACTAGCAAGAGTACACGAAGGAAAAGAAACAATAAAGAGAATATGAAAATGTAGTAACAATAAGTAGAACATAAGAACAATACGTTTGGAAATATCAAGAACTGAATGTAATAGCAGTAACAGGAATAATCAGAACATAGATCATGTACCATAAGACCGTGCATGCATGGTGTAACATGTATATAATGACATGAGACGTCCTGACAAGTAACTGTCGTGTAACATAATCACAAGATCACAAGAACTCGAGATCACAAGATAAAACATCATGGTAGGTCCAGGAATGTCATGTAGTCAAGATAATGCATGTCACATGAGTCTCAAGTGTCAGTATCTTGAAAATACGTGTTAGAAAATAGATCACTAAGACAATGCAGGATATGATGCAAGTGCATATGTCTATCGTATTTTATTATCCTAACTAATGCAACCATCCTGTGCCCCATCCCATAGGATAACTGTATATCAAACAAATGATGCGTTAGTGGATCCTGATAGCAGGGAGAAACAGTTCACTGTACTCAGGTATCATGTAACATGTAATAACATGAGCGCGCATAAATAACAAGATCACGTGTGGCATCCAAACCCATAAGGGTCGCCCTTCCAAGCACACCTCCATGGATTTCCCCTGCTACAGTCTCCCCAATAACCCCGACTTGATTAATTTTATTAATTAAATACAAATGCAAACAGTGTGTTACTCAGTGTTACAGGATCATGAATCAGTACCAAGAATATCAGCATTAGATGGTGAACACAATGTGTATCAAAATCATGGGACGATGTAGACAGCGACAATATCATGTGACAAAAAATAGTTGTGCAAGTGATACCAGATGCATGCAAAATAGTGCAAGGAATGACAGTGACATGTAATCTAAATGTCAAAGTAAAACAGTTAGGATCATGTGTCCATAATCCAATAAGTATCCTCGAATAATTACTCAGAATATAATGGTTAATTTTCTTGATTAATTTCTAATAATATCAGGATCACAATATCAATCGATATTCAATCTTTAACTATCAATCTTTCTTCATTATTATCCAGTTAACCTCAAGATCCAAATCACAGTATTTGTCATGATCAGTATAGATTCATGTCAATAAATTAGTCTACCACATACAAGCAATCATGCAAATTTAAGTTGGATGTATGTATGTACAGGAACAAGATGCAAACATGATATGTAAGGTAATAAAACATGATCACGAGACAATATCGGTAATAAATCAAGAATAGAATAATTGTCATATAAACGGAAGAGAAAAGCTGATATGTAAATATGATCACAGGATAGTATTAACAATCATGCGATACGATAATCAGAATTCATAAATATGAGGTAGAATTAAGATCAAGATGAAAGTCAACGAGAGGAGAATCGTGTACACTTGCCTGATGTCGCGGGGTCTGACATATCCTTAAAAATAATTGGTATCGGGTCAAACTTGCGGACTCTACGACGGAGACCGAAGGGCATGGCGGAGCTCATCATAGGTCGTCAGAGACAGACGACTGCTACAACCATGGACGCGTGCGCAAAAATAAGAAGGGGAAAACAGACATATACACGGCCACCTATACGCCAAGCATAATACATTTAATAAACATGCCAATCTATATACCCATATATGCACCTATGCATTAATGCTCACTTCTTTATTTTACTATTTACATAATCATGCATGCACAGACCCATTTCTTTTTTTTTTTTTACACAATCATGCATGCACACTTTTCACAACCATGCACCCACGCTCACACATTCAAAACATGAACCACAACACTTAAAAACATGCACGCACACTCTATCTAAAATACACAGCACTCAAAATGAACACACACACTACTAGACTAGCACCCTAAAATTTAATAATTAACACACTAATTATTAACACCCAACCCAACTCATGCAAACATATTTACAGAGAGAAGGTGATACTCACGCGATGGTGGAGGGTACGACGGTGGACGCCGTCGACGGCGGAGCTTGCGGAGGATAGCGATGGCCCATGGAGCTCGCCAGAGGGGGCGTGGACCTTCTTGCGCTAGTCGGCGGAGCGCCGTAAGTGTGTCGATGGGTTTTGACACGGCGGTGAAGGCAACCAAGGGAAGCACACACCTAAGCATTATGCATTAACACATCCACCTCATCATCAAGTTACACCTGTTGGATGTATTTTGAGTTGGAGGGAAAACTTGAGTTTCCCTCTTATTTGCCTTTGGTTTTAGTCCCACATTGGATAGGATGGGAGGTTAGGTAGTATATATACCAAAACCTCTCATGCCTATTGTTATGAGTGTTGGGCCATGGGTCACATCCCCACACGCGCGCACACGCGCCGAACCGGGCCGGGTGCGGGTGGCGCGCGCGCCCATGACCTACGGACACGAATGCAGTTAGATTCAGGGGCTTGTTGGACCTGCTACATTTTTGTTTTTTTTAATTTTATTTAAAATTCTATTATGATTTTCGGGATTTTCTATTCAGTTTTGACCCACTCTCCGGATCTGTTCGCGAACTGCACGATCGTGTGCAGATTTGAAGCGGGTCTGTTATAACAGCTGAACTCCGAGAATCTATAAATAGCTTCTCGCAGTTCAGTCTGTTACCTGCAAAAAAAAAATTCCTACAGTCTCCGTCTCCCTCCTCCAAAATTCTTTCTTACAAAATTCTGCTTCGATTTTTGGTGATTTCTCCGACGAATATTATTACATACGGGCAGCGCATTTCCATCTGAGCAGAGGCCTAGCTCTTTGTCCGGGGCTGGGTGCTGGTGATCTACCGGGGGAGCTTTTACCGCTAGGAGAGGAGGCTATTCTAAGGTCCGGACGAGGGACCGGCCATCCATCTTCTAGGGCAGTGCTTTTGCACGACTGTCACCCCAGGCCAGCTTTTTTGCTTTCTTTAAATTCTTTATTTTAGTTGCATGCTTAGGATAAGTAATTATTAAATTCAAGAATCTATATTTGTTGTATGTTATAATTCCGTTAAATACACTACAACACCATCATGCAAGCACCCACATTATTATTTTGCACCCAACACAAGCACACAACTACACTCCCACACTCACAATTTTATGCCCACGCCTAGCACACAAAAATGAGAACACACTGAACAAAAATGAAACCCACAGTACATATTTATAACTAGCTATGTATTAATTAAAAACACACCTAATAAGCATTTCCAAAATACCCATGCATGCTCATTAATGAAACTCACTCATCCACATGAAATATATGGAGAGAAAGGAGAAGGGAAACTCACGCAGGGCATGACGCGGGTGCACATGACCATCAACGGCGAAGGCGGAAGCCACGAACATGACGAGGACTCCGGGGGTAGCCGAAGGAGCGCGGACAGCCATAACTCGGCCTGCGTGATGTCCTGGCCGCGTACTGGAGGGGGACGGTGGTGTACTATGGTGGGCGGAGCTCGGAGGAAGAGAAGGAGGTCGAGCATGGAGATGGTGCAACGGCAGCCATGGAGGGTGACCCGAGGGTGTTGCCGTGTGTGCGGCTCCGCTGTCGAGGAGGAGGGGAAAGCTCGGTGTGGCCGTGAGGTGGTGGAGTCGGCCATGGGTTGTTGGCTTCTCACGCAAGTAGGGGAGATGGAAACTTGGGTTTGTATAGAGATAGCGGAGAGAGAAAAAGGATGTACGGGCGTGAGAAGCTGCGTGGGATCGTGAGAGAGTGGGTGAGAGAGTGGGTTAAAGAGAGAGGAAAACGTGGAGCAGAATGGCGGAAGCAGTGGAGGACGTGGGGCTGTTGGTTGAAGGAGAAGATCAGGTTTTCAAAAGATTAAATAAAATGTTTAGGCTCTTATAACCGCAAGCCATTGTGGCAGGGTGGTCTTGGTACACAGATGGGGTTTAAGTGGTCATTGTTTCGAAACTTGGAGTAAGCAATCAAAGTAGTTTTGGTCTTCATGTATTTTGAAAAAGTGTAAGAAAATAATGATTTGAATATATGATTACCCTTTTTCGAACAACAGGTTCGATACCTGGTACATATGCGGGTTTCTAATTTATACTTTATTTTATTTTTATTTTAATTCTTTTCTTTTTGAATAATACTTAAATATTATTTTATTGAATTAAACTCTATTAATTCAGAAAAATCCTCAAAAATTCTCAAAAATAGAAGATGTCATCCTGAACATTATTGTGAAGTCAAATTTCTAAAATTCATCTCCGATTGTTAATTAAAAATCCCATAGTCATCCTATGTCACCGATCGATCCCAAATTGAGATTTTTCTCCAATAATTCCCAAAAATATTCCAAAAATCCAGAAAACTTCATAATAATGAAAAATGATATTTTGAGCTGAAATGACCTCAATCCGATTATCAGGATAATTAAATCATCACCAGATATCAACATTGACATACGTATATCGAAAACCGAGGGTTACAGTTACAGTGGCCCGTCAATTCCACCCCCACGTCAGCATCCATGTCAAGTATATATGATCCTTCTTCTCCGAGGAGAAGGGGACCTGATTGGTAGTGAAAAATGCATTTTTTATCATCATTTTACCATCACATTTTCATATTTATTCATTTAATTCTGCACATTTATTAATATTTTGTAATTTATTGTGTGCAGGCCTCGAATTCTTATTTTCATAATAAATAAAGCTTAATGAAGCCCAAAAGCCCATGTTTGAAGCCCAAGTGCAAAAGTGCAAATATCAATTGTCAAAGTGCAAATATACAAGGGCTAAAGTTGCAATTATTAAAGATGAGGGAAGGATAGAATTCTACCCACCCCTAAACTCTTGCAGGATGAGCATAAAAGCCAAAGATGAGAAGGAATTCGTTTAAAAGAGATTGGGAGAATACAAATCTAGATAACTTGATTTCCAAGTTATATCCATATCCCAATATTAAGAGCCAGGATCATACTTTCAGAAGCAGGCGCCCAGATGGACGGACCAGGAGAGGCCACGCGCCAAAGCGCGTGGCCAGATTCAACAAAAATGCCGCAAATCCGCGCAAAATCCAAGATTCCGCGGCAATCCTGAGGCGGTTTGGCGATGCGTTTTCGTTGAGGAGTTGTACTGGGACTCTACTTCCTATATCTCCTATAAATACCCCTGCAGAGCAACAGAGAAGGGGCGTCCAGCGTCCAGCAAAGGGCCAAAGTTAGGATTTTTAGGGTTTTTCTTCTTTCTTTAGGTTAGATTTTATTTCCACCTTTGTAAAATTTTATTTTCTTCTTGTGAAAGCTGAGAGGAGATGTTGCATTCATGGAGGAAGGGATCCTCTTGACCGATGGTGACAGCCGTGTAAGTTGTAAATTTTCCTCCTTGTTTAAATCAAATCAAAGCTTGTTTTGTTTCTTTTTATGTTTTATTGTGTCTCTATCTTTGTCTATCATTGTTTTTTCTATTTTTGGTTTATGACATTGTTTCTTTCTCTAATGTCTTGCCCACCATGAGATCCACTGCTTCGAGAATACCTAGCCAAGGAAGGAACCTTGATGGCCTATGGCGATGAACAGGTCTTCATAGCTTGTTTTTCATTTCATAGAGTAGATTAGAAGGCGGACGATCCTATAAGCCATGCTTGTACGCCTTCCAAGAAAAGGTAAATCATCGCAACGGTTCAAACGGTAAGCAGATTAAAGAGGTAAGTTTTTCTTTTCTTTTCTTTTCTTTTTTGTAGATTAAATCACAACTTCTCTCAATTCTTTATTTGCCGACCCATTGTAAATACCACTTCCTTTCTAACTTACACTAATAAAAATAAAAACTTAAAGAAACTTGCTTAACGCTTCCATCGCAGTCCCTCCCTGAGGATCACGACCCGCATAGCCTTGCTACAGCGGATTCGCATTGAGACTAAGTGTAATACCCCTCTCCCGGAATACGTGCCTAGTTACGTATTCAAGTCCTTTGACCGTATTTCCGATGTACCTTCCGTATTTGACTGATTT